>PVIU01003911.1:0-136239 GCA_004026605.1 Ondatra zibethicus | reverse complement strand
GGGATACCTTACAGTCTCAGGGACACCTAGGTATATGGGCCTGTTCCTGGGATACCTTAAAGTCTCAGGGACACCTAGGTATATGGGCCTGTTCCTGGGATACCTTACAGTCTCAGGGACACCTAGGTATATGGGCCTGTTCCTGGGATACCTTACAGTCTCAGGGACACCTAGGTATATGGGCCTGTTCCTGGGATATCTTACAGTGTCAGGGACACCTAGGTATATGGGCCTGTTCCTGGGATACCTTACAGTCTCAGAGACACCTAGGTATATGGGCCTGTTCCTGGGATACCTTACAGTGTCAGGGACACCTAGGTATATGGGCCTGTTCCTGGGATACCTTACAGTGTCAGGGACACCTAGGTATATGGGCCTGTTCCTGGGATACCTTACAGTCTCAGGGACACCTAGGTATATGGGCTTGTTCCTGGGATATCCTATTTGCTGGTTTTTTCCCCCGTGTGGTCATCCCTACAACCTGCTCTTTCCTGGAAGAACAGGAAGATGTTGTCCTAGGATGCTGTATTGATTTCCCTTTGCTGTAACCAAAAGAAAATGCTTGCCAAAAGCAAGTTAAGGAAGAAAAGGTTTCTTTTGGCTCTCAGTTTTAGGGGACAAGGTCAATCATAAACACTGGGATCTTATAGGGGAAGACACAGCTGCAGGGAGCTTTACATGAGCAGGAAGCCTTATGGTAGCCAAAGAAAGCAGTTGGAATTCTTCACATCATGTCTTAACGGATCAGGATGAAGAGACTAGACAGGAAGTAGAGATGGTTGTGACCTGGAGGATGTGGTTTGCTAGCTTCTGGGTTTGGCTGTCAGGTTGATCACATTGACAGGAATGTGTTCGCATGCAGCTTGACGATGATCTTATTGGGTGTCATTCTGACACACAAGCCCCAAATCATGTCAGTGGTGGGATTACCCTGGAGAGCAGTGCCATGAATTGCTGTTGGGGGCTGCTCATTCATTTCTCAGCTGCCTAGACTCCCAAAATAATCACGCAGAAATCTGTATTAATTAAAACACTGCTTGGCCCATCGCTTAAGAGTATTGCTAGTTTGCTCTTATATCTTAAATTAACCCATTTCTATTATTTTATATTTTACCAAAGACTTGTGGCCTACTGGCAAGGTTCCAAGTGATAGCTGTGATAGCTCGCGTCTTTCTCCTCTAGCGGCTACAGGGTTTCCCTCTGACTCCGCCTACTCTCTCTCTACATCTCGGTTCAGATTTCCTGCCATTGGCCCAAAGCAGCTTTACTCATTAACCAACAAAAGCAATGCATAAACAGAAGGACTTCCCACACCACCACTGTTCCACAGCAATGAATCCTCACCTAAGGTCATTTGCTCCCTCTCTGGTGCCTAGAAGCTGTTCCTGGATATCAGGGTCACCCCAATAATGGGAGGTATGAATATAATGAAGAACCAAGCTGTTGAACCCTATCTCCATGATTTCTCTGCCTTGCAGGGAAAACAGCTTCCTCAGGTGTGGGAAGACAGTAGCTATTTCAAGAAAAGAAAACGCCATCTTCAAAAACAAGAACTTATTTTTGACTCTATTTATTCTTAAAAGAAATCCTCTTGCCCACAGAAAAGTGCATTCCTTACAACACCCAGCCCCCCGCACCCCTTCATTTCTCCCCAGTGTGCTACCCTGCTGCACTGAAGCCTGTTCACCAAGCTCCAGTTATAGAAAAACAATTACTCCCGCTTAGATGTCCAGTTCCCATGAGCCTCAGATCTATTCCTCTTCCAACTCTTCTGTGACTTCCAAATGTCCTCTTCAGCTTCTGAGTTTCTCAGGCCCACGAGCACGGAAGTCTTGTTTGCCCTCTCCTTGTGTTTGTAAAGCACTAGCAGGTCGGGTAAGTCCTGCCTCCAGAAATGACCTCAGCTACCACCTGCCTTCACCTCCGCTCCCGCTTCGTTGAGTACAGGCCTGGCCACCTTCGCCATTCCTCACAGTTTCCAGAGTGTTCTGTGGCTTCCTCTTTTCCCTTCAGTAGGTTCTCCATGCATGAGCAGGAGTGACCATTTTAAAAGCAGAACTGAGAGGCAGCTCGTGTTTTATGCTTACAGATCACGTCAAGGTGTTCTTGCCCTTTATAAAGTCTGAGATATGCTAACTCCGCCTGCTTCTCCAATCCCAGCCTGGAATGCTGTCCTTGCTCACGGGTCCCTTTCCTGATGGCCTTGGGTCTTGTCATTGGCCATAATGAATGAGCCTTTCTACTGTCTCAGCCTTCGTGTTTGAAGTTCCCTGTGTGTGGAATGTCCCATCATCCATCCCACTCTTGGTACAGTTGGGTTATTGTCATTTCTCAGGTCTCAGTTCAAATACAACTTTCTCTAGAAGCACTGGGGTAGCAAGAGCGAGCGGGCTGCTTGTCGTCCCAGCTGCCCTGCTAGCTTAATAATCACACAGACACTGTATTCATTTAAACACTGCCTGGCCCATTATCTCTAGCCTCTTATTGGCTAACTCTCACATCTTGATTTAACCCATTTCTGATAATCTGTATGTCACCATGAGGTCATGGCTTACCGGGAAAGATTCAGCATGTCTGACCTGGCATCTCCATGGCAGCTCTCTCTCTGCCTCTGCTTTCTTCCTCCCAGAATTCAGTTCTGTCTCCCCACCTACCTAAGTTCTGCCCTATCACCAGGCCCAAAGCAGTTTCTTTATTAACCAATTGAAAGCAGCACAAATACAAAAGGACCTCCTACACCACACTGGATCTAAAATCCAGCCCTAAGGTCCTATAAAATCACCCCATCGCTTTCCCCCAGAACCTTGCCCGGGTCAACAATGAGGTTTTTGATGTGTCTTTACTCATTTGATCTTGTCAGGGCAATCTAGTCTCCAGAGAGACAGAAATTGTGTCTGTTCGATCAGCCATTGCTTCTGCAGCGCCTCAGAGAGTAGCTGGTACAGAGTCAATGTTGAGGAAGTGCTGGATCACTGGATGAGAAGCCTCACCTGGCAATATGTGGACAGGAACCCAGAAGAAGGAGGAGGAACTCCTTCCTCCAGCCACAGCGCTCGGACTCATAGGAGAAAACAGGAAACTATTATTACTGTTGTTTTGTGGCAATGGTGGTGGTGTGTGTGTTTCCTGCATGTATGTCTGTGAATCACTTGTGTGCCTGGTGCCCAAGGAGGCCAGAAGCAGGTATTAGATTCTCTGGAACTGGAGTTGTAGATGGTTGTTAGCTGCTGTGTGGATACTGGGAACTGAACTCAGATCCTTTGGAAGAGCATCCAGTGCTTTTAATTGCTAAGCCACCTCTCTAGCCCTGCTACTATTGCTATTACTGTAGCATGAAGTTACGTGAGATCATCCCCCTTTACACACCTTCATGCAGTAGCCCTATAGCACAGAATTATCCGCGAGCATGAAGCTATAGAGTAGAATTCTAGAACTTCATCTTGTGTAACTGAACTTTATAACTGTTAACTGACACACCTATCCTCCACCTTCCCCCAGCCCCTGGCATCTACCATGCTACCTACTGCTTCTGGGTTAAAGGCATCTGATCCAGTGTTCTTCTGTGACTGACTTATTTCACTTAGCACAATGTTCTCAAAACTGAGCACTGTCATGTCATAAGACAAGGTTTAAGACAGGACTCTTTCAGGAAGATGCCAGGAAACCCACAGTGACTTTGCCCCCCCCCCCAGCCAAGTTCAGAAGACACTCAGCTGAAAATGGATGATTCTCAAGGGCCCAGGACAGCAATGAATCCTAATGTCCCATTACTATAAGGACACCCCTTGGCTCTGGGTTTCAGTGTCTTTGCTTTGTACAGTTACAGTTGAAATCTAATGAGGGAACACACATGAGGGGAACTTGGCACAGAAGGAACCCAGGAGTTGGGGCAAGATCGGGCTTAGGGTACTGCCTTGCTGAGAATATTGATCAATATTAAAGGAAGACGTCTGAAAACTCTAGGAAAATGGACACCCATGAAGCAGAAGATGTTCCATCACAGCCTTGTCCCCAAGGTCTAGGGCAGTGCTGGGTATGCACCAGGCTCTGGACACTCTGGAGGAATCAATCAGAGAAAGAGTCCGGCTCTTAGTAGTCAGTTATGGTGGGAGACAAATCAGGCAGTTTGTTAGAGGTATTGTGGCAAGAACCCTTTGTCTTAGTTACAACTGAACAAACAAACCAAAAGCACAGGGGGAATAAAAACCACGACTTGGCTCAGAGGCCTGTAATGAAGTGTCTTGACACTGATTGGGATTTAACTGAGGGATTCAGCACTTGGAACCGTGTTCTGAGCTGCTTCTTATTTTACCCTTTTCTCTTCTATACTTGGAGCCAATATATTTCCCAGCAGCGATTCTTCCACATTGCTTTTCTCCCATGCTTCGCTTACTCCAGACAGACCCTGGGATTAACGCGGGCGATCCATTCTGTTCAGATGAGGGAGCTCTTCGTCTGGTCTGACGAACGTGAGAACACAAGTAAATCACTCATTCTGGAGCTGTCATCCTCTACAAGCTGTGGTACAGATGTGGCAGCTGGAACCCCAAGCCTATCCCCCTGCTGGTTCTGACATCTAGGACTAATGGAAGTGGGGCCTCCAAAAAACTGTCTCACCCCAAGGGCTGCCCAATTTGACTCTGTAGGTTTCCAAAACAAAGTAACCCACCGTGATCATTTGGGGTCCTGACATGGCTCAAGGCACAAGCCAGTGGCAACTACAGGCTGGCCATTGATTCTGTGCCCTTTGTGAGGCTGGTACCTTGATGCAATGAAGGAAGCAGAGAGCAGGGTCTCCGAGGCCATCTGCTCCTAGCCTCTGTCACAGCAGACCTGGATTTGGATGTCATCTAAGCTATTCACTCTTCAAGGGAAAAAAAAAGTCCTTTCTCGGGCTCTTTTGTCCCTGAGAATTTAGCAGAGTGACTTTCTAGAAGGACCCCACACTGAACTGACGTTCTCTTGATTTCCCTGGTCGAGTCAGCCATCTGACAGCCATGAAGGCCCCAATGCTGCTTTTAACCCACCTTTCTGCCCACTCCTCCCTCTGCCCCTACATTGAGATCACCCTATGACAGTTTATAGACAGGACCAATTCCACAATAAGCATCAGTGACTATTAGGGTTGAACCACACCACCGAGCAATGGCAAAGTCGAGTATGTAGTCAGCTTAGAGTAGCAATTCCTCCATCCCAAGTCACATGCTTTAAATGTGTGCTCATGTGACAAGCCTCTGTATTCCAGGTGACTTCTCATGCTTGAAGACAGGTGGAAGGACTATGATGTGTCCATTTTGAGAGATGAAGGGACAAACCAGATATGGAAGTCACACAGAAGTAAAAAGCCACACACTTCAGGCTTCTACTCAGTCAAGCCCATTCATCTTCCATTGGGAAAAGGAAGAAATGCGGCAAAGTCTCCAAGCAAATAGGATGAAGTGCCTGAATCCTTATTGGGGGGACACTGACACATGGAACAATCTAGACCAGCAAGACTTTCTGATGCCAAAGCTGTCCATCTTTCCTTGGTACCTGTCTTCTGGATTGGAAGTGTCCTCTCTCTAGACCTGGCCTTTAGGAGATACAAGAGAGAGAGAAGAAAGCAGATGATGAGAGAAAGGCTTCTGGGAATGATCATGGGGCTGCCTTCCTGAAGAGGCCATGGCTACTTTGCATCTGGAAGACTTTGCACAAGGAGAGCCAGGACTGGAGTTTACAGCTTCTGGGACTGCTCTCTGTTGGTGGAATAATTTTTCCATACACTGTGAAGTTCTGATTGGTTTAATAAAAACTGGATAGCCAATAGCTAGGCAGAATTTCCAGGCACAAGGAATGCTGGGAAGAAGAAGGGCAGAGTTGTGAGGAGATGCCATGAGATACAGAGAGAACAGCATGGGCATTGCAAAGTAACAGCAAGTGAGCCACATTAAAGAACACAGATTAAAATATATGGGTTAATTTAAATTAAAATAACTAGTTAGAAACAAGCCTAAGCTATCAGCCAAGCTTTCATAACAAACACAAAATCTCCATGTGGTTATTTGGGAGCTGGCAAGTGGGACAGAAAAATCCGACTACAGATTTCATGAATTTTCGAGCAATCATAAATTTTCTTTATCTTCCAGGAACCAGGCACTCAAAATACAATGCCCACAGCCACCTTCATAGGAAATGCAACAAATACAAACTCCATCCTTTCCCTTAGTCTGTATTTGTGAGCCTTGTATCACCAACAGACATAAGAAAACGCTGCTTGAGATGGTTTGATGAGGCCTGTTCCTCAAATCAAGATCCAAGCAGAACCTCCAGTTCAGAGATGCAATGCCTCCTTTGGAAAAGGAGTCTGGATTCCCCTCCTTCCTCCAGATCCTGCCTGTCTGTGGCCCAAGTGAGTACCACTCTGAATCTGTAAGGAAGAGAAGAAAATCAGAGTGGGACCGATAACTTTCTGAAAATGGCATTCTGAATAGCAGCAGGCAGCATGGAGAAGAATCTGCAGATGTCACTCAGAACCCTAGAGAAATTGGAAGATGATGTCAGGCTAGCTCGATTTCCCTCAGGGCAGTAAAGGACAGAGGGATGTGTCCAGTAACTGGGATGTGGGCCTTGCCTCCCATATGACACCCAGGATCTAAATGTGCATGTGCATTTAGCATGCTTTGTGCACTTACGGTAGCATTTGGCCTCTGTGTGTGTCTATTGTTTTCAACTCCCTAGATGCTAGTGGTCTGCTGTTTTCTAGAAACTCTTTCCTCCTTACACAATAAATGACTTCCCTCAAGAAGAGTGAGAGAGTGCTCCCCTTTGTTTTCCAAACTCCCTACCTAATAGTTTTGGAGTCATGACAAATGGTACCCCCTAAAGTGCAGTGATTGGTCTTGGGTAGATGTTTGGTACCATCTACTTCTAGAACATTCTCTAGAGTCTTGTCTACTTAAGCATTCATTGTTCACATCTTGAATGGGGGTAAGATTGAAGAAATATGATGATATTTTGGCTTAACTGACCTGGACTCAAATTTTGGCCCCTTCAGTCACGTCTGTTCTCCAAACCTCAGTTTCCTCATTTGAGAAATGAGTTTCTTCACTCTGCCTTCCTGTCACTGCTGTGGGATGCAATAATGAGGTTATGTGTATACAAAAGACTCCACACTGCAAAATATTCAATAAATGTCAGCTCCCTTTACAACTCCCATCCACTTACAGTTTCGCAAAATGCAAAAACTCGATACATGCAATAATTATGTAGCAAGAGCACTAGCTTACAGACACGGAAGGGAAAAAAGGTGAATACCCTTTCAAAGGAGTAATGTAAAGCCGGCCAGCAGCTCCCTTTGCAATTAGGAAAATACATGCCATTGCCCACAAATGCCATGCCCTGGAACCTGGCTTTCCAAGAACAGGCTAGCTTTGCTGGGGGCTGGGAAGGTGTCTTCTTATCTGTTTGTTGGCACTTCTGTTTCCTACTGTTGCACTTTGCTTTCCAAAACTCATTGGTGAGATAGCCCATCTCGCAGCTGCACCCTGGAAGGCTCGGGGATTGTAGTCAGTATTCCTGCTTGTGAAGACTGCAGTTCACCCGGGCAGTTGTCAGGGTAATCTACAGACCAGGCAAGGCCAGTGAACATGCACAGCTGAGACCCATGGGGACTGACGTGGGCAAGCTGGTTTTCCCTGTAGCAGTTCCCAGCGTCACAACTGTTCTCTGGTTACTTTGCATACAGTTAGCCTGACAAGACCATGAGCCCGATCCTACCAATGCCCTTTGAACTTAGAGGGAACCAAGCTTTCACAGCCCAAGCTTCAGCTTCTGCCTTGGAATCAGAGGCATAACTTCTAAGGCTGCACGTACTTCCCATACTATTTGAGAGTATTAGATACATTCAGGGGGAAATCAATCACTTCAAAAGAAGGCAAGACAGTGTCAGAGAGACAGGCACGACAGTGCAGACCCCCAGTTTCAGCACAGAGAAGCAGAGGCAGGTGGGTCTCTGAGTGTGAGGTCTGCCTGGCCCGTGCAAGTTTATTACTAGCTAGGGCTGCATAGAGTGACTGAGGCAAAACAAACCAGTATAACAGAAAAGGCAGAGTAAAAGGCGGCTCCAACGGAAAGCACAAAGGGAAACGACAGAAGAGCCCTAACCTTAGCGGTGTTCCTGGTAGTATAAAACGAACAAATTCTCTGCTTGAAATAAAAAGATTGCCAGAATACAAGCAGTTCCCTCCTAGAATTTTCTTTTTGCATTGTGCGTATCTATGTGTGTGTGACTGTATGTGATGGTATAAGTGTGATTGTGTTTGTGTGTGATTTCGCATGTGTGTGTGTATGCTTGCATGCATACGTGTGCGTGTGTGTGTGTGTGCGTGTGTGTGTGTGTGTGTGTGTGTGTGTGTGTGTGTGTGTGTGTGTGTGTGTGTGTAGAGCACAGAAAACCTTGCAGAAGTCAGTTTTCTCCTTCCACCATGTGGAAGGATTGTCTAGCTTGGCAACAAGGGCCGTTACTTGAGCCAATTTGCTGACCCAAAACAGTTCTTGTCTGTCCTGTGTATAAAACAGAAAGTAAGCAGAATCAAACAGAAGATTAAAACATGCAGAAGGAAAAAAGATATGCCAGGTAGCTGCTAAACTAAAGAAGGCTGATATGGCTCTATTGGGCTTGTCTGATTAAGTAGACTTTAAAGCAGAAAGCACTACCAGCCGTAAAAAGGGTCACCACATATTGATAAAAGCTTCATTTGTTAAGAAGATTTAACGCTCCTAAATTTGCATGCATATACCACGTTGCTTTAAAATAAATAAAACAGAATAGCTAGAACTCTAAGAAAAATGTGGTAAACCTAACTTTACAATATGGGTTTTAAAACATACTTATATGTTAATATAATGTGTTAATAAATATGTTGAGTAAAAGAAAGTCGATAGGAATGTAAATGATATGAAAATGTGTGTGTGTGTGTGTGTGTGTGTGTGTGTATTTCAAGAGTTAGATCCAGGCTTTCATACATTGAATATAAACCTTAAAAGCTTGATCTAAGTGAACTCCATGGCAACAACTAATAGTAACATTTTCCCTTCTGTTAAAAAGGAATGTCAAATGAAGTCTAAACAAATTACAAAAAAAATTGTACTCCATTGACTATATTTAATGACCATAATATAATTAAGTTAAAACAGCAGCAAATCAACAATAGAAAAACCCTTACTAGAGAATCAAAAATCAGACCTCTAAATAGCTCATGTGCCTAAAAAAGAGAAAGTAAATTTGAAGGTGTCTAAAGCTAAGCCATACTGAAAACATTACAAGTCAATATGGTGGGGTACCGCTGAATAATGCTGACTGGAAAATGCATAGACTCAAATGGTTATATTAATAAAACTACAAGTTAATGAAATAAATTTAGTCCAACTTATGAATAATGAACAATGAAGTAAGACTTCAGTCTCTTCTGTTGTTGTGGCAAACACCATGACCAAGGTGACTCATAAAAGAAAGCATTTAATTGGGCTTCTGTTTGAGAGGATTAGCATCCATGAGGGTGGAGCAAGAACATGGCTACAAGAACAGCACAGCACTTTCCCCACAACATCTTGATCTACTAATAGGAGGCAGAAAAAGAGAACACACTGAGAAGGGCCAAAATCTTTTGAAACCCAGAGTCCACTCCCCTCTCCCCTGCAATACACCTTCTCCAGCAAGGCCATATCTCCTAATCCTTCCCAAACAGTTCCAAAGACTAGGGACCAAGTATTCAAACATATGAAACTATGGGGGTCATTCTCATTCAAACTACCACAAACCCAATGACAGTAAGCAGAAGTAAACAAGAATATGAACAAGTCATTAAAATTATGAGTAAATACAATAAAAAGGATCAAGAAAGTCATGGGTAAACACTTCAACAAGACTGAACTAATTGTCAAATATATGGTAAGATATATTAAGAAAAATTTAAATATATTTGATATACAAATGGGACACATGACAGATATAGCAGAATAAGAAGCTAACAAGGAAATTTTATCACCAAATTATACTAAACTAAAAACATATGAAATAAACTATTTTAAAATTGTCAAAAAATGTATAAACAGTTCTAGCATGAAGAAATAGCACCGATATCTTAAAACTGCCCCATATCAGAAACATAAGACCCAAAAACAAAAGCAAATGAATTACACAAAACATTAATAGACAGGACATCCCAAGATTACACAGATTATTTCCCCAGTACATTTTATGGGGTTCATACACTTTAACACCTGAATCTAGTAAGAGCAACAAAATAAGAGAAAATCACGGTTTCTCATTCACAAATACTGATATAAAAATTTAAACAAAATGATAGCAAATGACTGATGAAACAGAATATCAATAAATATAATTTATATCACTAGAGATTAAGTAAGAAACAGCATGTGATTATCTCAGATGAGGAAATATAATAAATATAATTTAGTATTCATTGATTACTTTACTTGTAATAAACTATAAATCAAGAATAGAAGGAAACCTCTTTAAACTGATCTAGTGGCTTCAATAGCTTCACAGCAGAGAACATGCTAATTAGTTTAAATTTTTTTCAATTAAATTTAAAATAAGAACACTTTAAGTGTGTTTTTAAACTAGTAAAAATCTATGTCCAACTAAGCAGTTGGACAACACATGAAAAATTAAAAAGTATAACTATTATCTAAGAGTAAACAAAACCATCATTATTCTTGGGAGATCTGAAGCAGCTGCTTCTAGTTCTGCTGTCTTGGCGTCTGGTCCTCTGTGACATGAGCAGCCTCCTCCCACTTCCAAAGCCTTGCACTGAGTTTTCCAACCTCTAGTCCCAGTAATGATAGATTGAAACTTTCTGAAACTGTGAGCTAAAATTAAACCTTTCATTCTCTAAGTTGCTTCAGTCAGGCATCCTTTCACGGCAACACTGAAGAAACACCTATGCTAAGGGACTTGGGGAAGTGAATGAGGATACCAAAGCTTTGGCAGGATGGATAGATAGATAGATAGATAGATAGATAGATAGATAGATAGATAGATAGATAGATAGATAGATAGATAGATATGATACATATTTTACACATACACGAATATATACATACTTACATGATAAATACACTGATACATAGATACATATATACATACATACATAGATATGTAGATACATACATACATGCATAGATAGATAGGTAGATAGATAAATATGAGAATGATAGATAGATGGATAGATACATAGACCAATAGATGACAGATAATACGTGGATATCAACCATTTCATATTAAAGAACCACAGTCAGATACAAGGAAAATTTAAAGTAAAACTATGCAGGACATGGGAGAAAATTATTAAGCTCAAATTAAAGAAGATATAATTAGGTGAAGAAATAGACTTTTCACAACCAGAAGAAGAATAAAAACAGTAATACATCAAATGATGCAATTTGTACCACAATTCAATGGGCTCTAAAGTTTGCACAAAAAAGCAAAGGACACCCTTTAGAAGTGTACGAGATTTGTTGTATCATATTTTAAGATGTATTATGCAATTTGAGCAATTATGACAGTGTTGTTTTGTTGAAGACACAAATCTATGAAAAAAATATCCACTGGGACAGATTAAAGCATCCAGAAACAGACCCATACAGATTTAGAAACAATGTATAAATAAATAGGAAAAGAATAAGATTTTTCTTAAGTGTTCCTTGGAGAGCTAGTAGAGCTAGAGAAGAAAAATAAATTGCAATATTGTCTCAAATCATAAGGAAAAAATCAATTCAAAATATATGAAATATTTCATGTAAAAATTATATAAATTTTGCAAAGAATAGTAAAAAAGAATAGCTCTAAAGTCTTAGAGTAGGAAATAATTTCTGAAATAAGACTTCAAGAATATATCACAAAGGAAAATATAAATTTTATTTCATTAAAATTAAGACTTTTATTCATTTTGAGAGCCCAGAGAGAAAGGAAAAACAGCCATAAATAAGGATTGTCTCAGAGGACTCATATTTAGCAAATACACAGCACTACCACAAATCAATAGAAGAAAAAAATGGGGAAAATCTAATAAAAAAGCAGGCAGCAGGTGTGAAAAGTCAGTTGCCAGAGATATGTGGGAATAAAAATGACCCAGGTTAAAAAAAAGACTCCCCTGTTTGAAAAGGATTTTCTAAGCTAATTAAAGCTACAATGAGGTACATCATTAGGTTATTTATTTAAGATCTCTCTGTCTTTTTTTTTAATATGGGTCATTCATAGCTCTAAACGACTCTCTTAGTACTCCTTTTTATTCTTTAGCCATATCCCACAGATGTTTGTGACACACAGACCAACTGAAATACAAGGAGAACCCAGAAACAAACACATCCATCCACAGCCAGCAATCTTCCAACACAGGAGCCCAAAATATACTTTGAAGAAAGCACAGCCTCTTAAGCAAGTGTGCTGGGAGCACTGGATATACACATGTAGGACTCAGAAATTAGTTCTCTACCTCTTGTCCGTATGGAAAACAAATTCAAACTGGATCAAAGGCCTTAAACCTAAGACCTCAAGCCTAGAAGCTGCTAGAAGAAACAGAGAAATGTTCCAATATCTGAGAAGAGACAAGGACTTTCTGAGTAGGATCTCAATGATCTTGAAATGATAACCAGCACTGGTTAGTGGAACTGCATTAAACTCAAACACTTCTGCATGGCAGAGAAAGGCCTCCAGAGTGAGGAGACAGCCAGGAAAAAATCTTCCCCAGCTATTCATCTGCCAGGAGACTGATGTCCACAATACTTAAATAGCTCAAAGCATTAAACAATCAGTAGTAATCCATTAATAAATGGGGAAAATAAACTGAAGACTTTTCAAAAGAAGAAATACAAAACGCCACTAAACACATGAAAAAAAAATTTAGCATCTTTAGCCATCAGGGAAATATAGATAAAAACTACACTGAGAATCCTTCTTACCTGAGTTGGAATATATATAACCAGGGAAACATGCTAGAAAAGACAAAAGAGAAGGAACCCTTCTCTATCTGGAGGGGATGTAAATCAACGCAGCCGCTAAGGAAATCAGCACAAAGGTTCTTGAGAAAGCTAAACACAGATTCATCCCATGATCCCACCATACCACTCCTGGGGATGACTCACAAAGGAATCTAAGTTGCCATATCTCGGAGACACGTGATCACCCAGGTTTAGTGCAGCACTGTTTGCCCCAGTAAAGTTCCAGAACCTGCTTAGGTGCCATCAACGGGAATGGCTATGGAAAATGGTACGTGTGTGTGTGTGTGTGTGTGCATGCAAACATGCATGCACACAGTATATGCGGAATATTATTCAACCAATAGGAAGAATGGGATTGGGCTGACAACGTATCCCCATGGAAAAACATTTGCCCAGCAGATGCAAGGCTGTGAGTTTGATCCCTAGCACTAAAAAGAAAAATTAATCATAGAAAAATGAATTGTGTTGCTTTTAGGATAATAAACAAAAATGGAGATCATCATGTTAAGCAAAACAAACCAGACTCAGGAAACAAAACACTGCATATTTTCTCTTGTGTGAGAAATCTTAAAAAAATAAATAAATAAATAAAAATAAAAGACGGCAGAGCAGACTATTAGGGATGAAAAAAGAAACCAGTGGGAGGCCGAAGGGAAGAATGGAGGGTGTGAGGGATAGTATGACGCACATACACAAAAATGCCATGATCAAACTAATTATCCTGTGCAATTTTAAAGTGAAAAACCAACAGTGAGGCACATGACACTATAAGTTAATTAAAATTAAGAGCAATGTATTATGAGTTTTTAAGACATGTAAGAAGGAAATGTGCCGCAACGATGGCCAGATGATGGGGGAATAGAAAGGAGAGCTCCCTTCTGTATTACCTGCTGTGGGTTTATTTATGTTTTAACATCCGTTGCTGTGGCTGCCTTGGCAAAATGTCACAACCTGGATATTTGAACAGGTATGCTCTGTCCCTTAGCAGTGGGACGGTCTTAAATCAAGGTCTGGTTAGACCTGTGCATCCCAGGCTGGCTTTGAACCCACCATCGTCCTGCCCCAAGTTCCCAGATGCTGGAATTATGAAGTCGCATCCAGGTCCTTGTTTGGTTACTTCTGAAAACCGGGAGGGAGAACCTGAGCCACAGTCCTCTGCATTCCATCTGGCATTCCTTGATTTAGGAGAATTTACCAGATCCTTGCCTTCATCTCCACATTGTGTTTTCCTTGCTGTTGTGTGGCCGTTACCTCTGGTTGAAATAGTCCCTCTCAAGGGAGGAGGTATGCTCATGAGACTCCATATAAATGAGACTCAGAGGCTCAGGGGCCCTACCCAAGTTTATAAAAGCAGTAGACAGTTGCTGGGCGAGAGGATGTTCTTTCACGGTGTAGCTGCCTGCGAGTTATGCAGGGGACTCCAGTGGCAAGGCTTTCCTGAGTTGTCACCCAAGGTGGAGTTTGGCTTTTCATTGAAAAGGCTGTCTGGTCTCCTGTGTTCTGCAGGATACCCCCAACAAACTATTGGTCCACCCAGCTGGATTTAGCTGGAATCTTTTCTTTGGTCTGTCATTGCTGTCTCTGGGGTGAGAAGAAATGGTCTCCCCAGGAAAAGTAATGCAACCCATAATTCATGTCTACATCCAATTTCTCTTCCTTGAAAAGACATAATAGGTCATATCAAATCAGGGACCCACTGTACTCTGTATAATCTCATCCTCGCTTACTGCAGTACCCAATTTCCCCAGGTTCCCATGCTGAGCTACAAGATTGTAGGGCAGATTTTTTTTTTTAATAGGTGGCAGGTGGGTGACAGAAGGTCATACAAGTCAGCGTATGATCAACCTTCCATCTTCTGGACCTCAAAATCCATGTCCTATGTATAAACAAAATTCATTGCACTCAATCCCAGGATCACCCAAAGCCTTGAGCCATTCCGGCATCAACCCTAAATCTAAAATGTCACCTAAATATCACCTGCGTCAGACATGGCAGTAACTAGTGTGCGGTTTTCCTGGGGATCATTTCCTTTCCATCTATGAACCTGTTATCTGTTCCTAAAACGCAGCATTGGCAAAGTCACGGCCTAGACACCCATCCCACAGCTGGAAGGGGTCACAGCTCCCCAGCAAGTCCAAATGGAAAATTCCATCCAATTGTATGGCTCTTGTACAGTTCTTCTAGGTTTTCTAGTTGTCCCTCTAGGACCACTGAAATAGGAAAGTCCTGCCCTATTGAGCAAGAGCTTTGTAACAATGACAGAGACCCTGACCTCCATACTGGTGGCTCTCCTCTTAACATTCCTCTTCCTCTGCCTCAGCCAGACTCTGCTCCTTTCCACTCATGCCAAAAATGTTTCTGCTGGTACAAAAATTTTCAAAATCTTATTGGCCTTCTGTGAAATTCATAGTGGGATCATGCCATCACGAGAGGGTCTCACGCACCTTTCTTGAATAATCGTTTCTCATTCATACACTATGTATATTGTGCATATACATATCATACACATGTATTATGTATAGCAGTATATCCCGTGCTGGGGAAACTGTTGGTTGAGTCTCCACGTTCCACACTGTTGTGGAATGCTATGCTACGAGCAGAACTGGTATCACCATCTTAATCAGAGTAGCTGTACTCTCCAAAAGTGAACTCTAACACTGGGGCTGATGATCATCCACTCACAGAAGAAAGGGGGTAGAAAGAAAGTCATTAGGTACCAACCTGAGATTCTGGCCACCCTTTCTTGTGCACCCTCTCAATTATCTGTAACTCTGCACCTGGTCTCAAGAAGCATCAGAGGATACAGAAATCTAACTGAAGAGAGTTTTCGGTGATGCAGCTGTCTGGGGCTGGAACCGGGGTAGAGGTACACCTAGTCTGCTGTTAACTGACTTCTCACCCATGCTCCTGTAAATGTGCCTAATAAACACACTGTTTCACCAAGCCAGACTTGGGAGGAACGGTATCTTTCACCAGCCGTCGGTGTCCTAGCTGGGATAAGCAGGCGTCTGTCCACGTTTCCCCCGGAAGTCACACGATAAGTACCAACTCTCATGGTAAGTGGTTGCCCAGCTGCAGCCATGGCCAAGCGCACCAAGCACGTGGCAGTCTGCAGAGGCTGGCTCTCCACAGCGTCGAGGGCTGCTTTCCCTTTACTTCAGAGTCCCGTTTCAACTCATCTCTCCTTTCCCAGAGATGACTCAGCAAACCAGGCCTTTAGCACTTGGTGTAAACATCGTCTCTGCTAAATACTCACAGGCACCTTCTTCCCAGATCACAGAAAATGGCAGCATGCCCAGCTTTGCTCCTGTCTCAACCCTCACCAGACACACCTTCCATATTCATGTTTCTAGGAACACGCTATTCAGTGGACACCCTCTGTGACAATAGTCACTTGCTTCATGACACCTCTCTTTCCTTCCTAACGTTACCAGAATCCCCTTTAATGTCAATATCTCTATGCACAGTTTGAGGTCATCCAGATTCCAATTTAACTCACAGCATGGTTAGAAGCGTTAAACACTATGAACAGCTTAAAACTGCCTTAGGTTAGAGGAACAATAAAAAGATGAGAGTATGATTGGTCAGGTGATGTGGGTGGGGGTAAACGGATTATAAGTACAGGAGAGCAGAAGGAGGAGATAGAAGAGGAGGAGATGGAAGAGGAGGAGGAAATGGAGAAAGAGATGGAGGAGGAGATGGAAGAGGAGGAAAAGGAGAAAGAGATGAAGGAGATGAAGAAAAAGATGGAAAAAGAGATGGGGTAGAAGGAGATGGAGGAGGAGACATAGAGATGGAGAAGGAAGGGAGAAATGGAGAAGGAAATGGTGGAGGGGACAGAGAAGGAAGAAGAGATGGAGGAGGAGGACATGGAAGGAGTGGAGGAAGAAGAGATAGAGGAGGACAGCAGAGAAGGAAGTGGCATGAGGTAAGTAGAAAACAAATTACCGGGTTGCAAATAGAAACATCAAGACACTGATAATTACATTATGTGTAAATATTGTCAGCATTCCAATTGAGAGTGGTTGTTGGACTATAATTATAAAGCAAAGATCAACTTATACTGTATATAATATAAGAAACATAATTTAAATATAATGACACAGGTGGTCTAAGTGACAGGGAAAGACACCACACAAATACTAACTAGAGAAAACTTGGTCTAATTATACTGACATTAAACTAAGTACCAGGAATAAAGAGGATTATTGCATCATGATAAAAGTTTTGTTCATCAAAGATACATTGCCATCTTAAATGTGTGGACTCACAGTAACAGAATTATGAAATATATAAAGGCTTGAGGGAGTTGGAGAGGAAGTAGACAAACTCAGAATCAGAGTCCAAGGGTCTTGTGGGCATTTCTGAGCACTCGCTACAATGTCAGTAAGATAGAAAAGTTGGTCTGGGTACAAAATACCTGACCTATCAAAACACTGGGAATCAATGGCATTTGTAGCATACTGCTCCAAAACCAGTAGACACATGCTGTTCAACAAGACAGAGCTGGTCTCCATTAATCTAAAAGCACTGAAATCCTAAACAGTGACTCTTCTGAATACAGGGAAATTGAATTAAAAATCAGTAAAAAATAATGTAACTAGAAAAATCCCTAGATATTTAGATGCTGAGCCAAACATTTTTCCCTAAGTCATGTCAAAGAAAAAAATCACAAGGAACTAAGAAAACATTCAGAACTAAATAAAAACAAAAAAAAATAGTTATTGAAACCTGTAGAATGCTGCTGATGAGGAACTTGGAAAAAGACAAAGTTTCTAACTCCACTTCTAATGCAGAAGTGTCTAAGATTGGGTATCTGAACTTCTGCCTTAAGAAGATACAAAAAGGAAGCTATTTAAGACCCAAGTAAGTAAAGAAACAATAAAAAACCCAGAAATTAATAAACTAGAAAATGGACCAAAGTGAGAAAATTAATAAAACAGAAATCTCATTTTAAACAGAATAAACCCAATTTAATTAAGAAATCTATAATGAGTGTACTTGATCAAGATTTAGAGAAACACAACCAATGTTAAGAAAGGCCAAGACCAACACTTCTATTAACCAATGGCACATAAAAAGCAGTCTTAGAGTTTAGCACCTTAGAAAACATGGACAAGTACCTTGACAAACAATATCCTCTATAGCCTATTTGAAAGAATCAAGGAATATGAGAAACCCTATATCTATCAATTAAATCTAATTATTTATGTATATGTGTGTATTTGTATACATGCTTATGGGTGTGGGTTCACGTGTGTGTACATAGGTGTGTGTGTGTGCATGTGTGTGTGTATGCATGTACATGTGGACAGAGAGGTCAAAGAGATGTCCATCTGGCTTTTTGAAACACTTTTATTCAGATCTAATGTAGGAGGTCCTTCTTTCTATGTGTTGCTTTCATTGGTTAAATAAAGAAGCTGCGTTGGCCTTTTGATAGGGCAGGACTTAGATAGGTGGGAAAAAGAGAACAGAATGCTGGGAAGAAGGCAGTGTGGCAGACGCCATGTTTCTCCTGCCTGAGATGGACGCTGTTTAGACTTATGCCGGTAAGCCACAGTCAAGTGGCAATACACATTAATGGAGATGAGTTAAACGAATATGTGAGAGTTAGCCAATAAGAGGCTAGAACTAATGGGCCAGGCAGTGTTTTAAATGAATACAGTTTCTGTGTAATTGTTTGGGGGGATAAGCTAGCCGGGTACCAGGAACGCGGCCCGCGCCTCTTACTACACAGAACGATTGGAATCAATCTGGCTGGCAAGCCTGCCTCGTGGACCCACTGTCCCCACCCCACCCAAACCCCCCTGATACTGAGATTGCTGGTACACACTGCCACTCCTGGATTTTTTGCTTGGGTCCTTGGAACTGAACACAAGTCTTGATGCTTGTGTGGCATGAGTGAGTCATCTTCCCAACCAGAACTGAATTCTTAATTTAAAGCTTCCTCATGAGGAAGATACATGGTCCAGGTAGCATTGACGGTAAATACTGTGAATTCCTAAGGAAAAATAAGCAAAATCCAAGTTTCATACAAAAGCTTTCCAGCAACACAACTGGGACAAAAATAAATCACAAATGATCTGTTTGTATAGAATTACTAGGACACCCAGGGTAGACAAAGACACTATGAGGAAAGCAATCTACAATCTACTATCCTATGTGAACATAGGCGCAGAATCCCTAACTACGTGCTAGCATGTTGAATTCAGCAAGATATGAAAAGATAACACATCCTAACTAATTGGGGAGGCAATATTATTTAACCTTCAAAAATCAATCAATGTAACCTAGCATGGTAAGAGAATAAAGGAAGAAAAGAGCCTATGATCATTTCAATAGAGACAGAAAAGGCATCTGAAACCTATTCATGGCATAATCCCTCAGCAGAGTAGGAATAAAAGGGAACTTTCTCAACCTCATAATGGACATCGAAAAAAGAAACACCAAAGCCAGCATTATACTTAATGGTGAAAGACTAAATGCTTTGCCCCCTGAATTCAGAGCAAGACAAAGAAGCCTGTTCAGAGTACTGCTATTCAACACTGTACTCCATGTCCCAGGCAGCATAAAGCAAGAAGACAAAGATACCAAAGGCAGAAGTTGACACCATCTCCACGTAGAAAACCCTAACCAATGTACAAAGAGGGCCATTGGTACCGATAAGTGGACTTAGGGAGGTCAGTATACAGCATGGACAACAGTAATACAGTCCAAATGTATTTAATTGGAGGAAGAAAAGCATCCTACTTACAATAGCACTGAAAGACATGAAATACATTGGAGTAAATTCAATGAAATAAGTTCCAGACTAAGTGCAACAAAAAGTGAGAAAGTAGAAGGAAAGAGCAAAGAGATGTATCATCTTTAGGAATATGGATGCAGTGTTGTCAAGGTGGCTATCATATTTCTCCAGAATGGTTTGTAGGTTCTAAGCAATCCAAAGCTAAGACTTTCAGCTTCTTTATAGCAGTTGAAAAGCATTTTCTAACATTTAAGTGAAACACCAAAGACATAATACACAAGCCAGGTCTGGTGGCGCACAGTTGCCATTTCGGCACTCACTCAGCAGGTGATGGCAGGAGGATCAAGGGTTCAAGGTCATCCTTGGCTACATAGTGAGTTACAGGCCAACCGGATCTAAGCGAGACATGTGGCAAACAAACAAAAAGCTAAAAATGAATATGTTATAGAAGAACAAAGACTATTTTGAAAAGAACAAAACGCAAGATTTCTACTCTCTGACTTAAGGGTTTGAGCCACCACTAAAGCAGAAAGCAGTGAGATAGTGTTACATCAGCACGAGTGGACATACAGACTGATGCTACCTCTCTGGGAGTAGACTCACTTAAATTGAGATTTATTTGGTCAGATTATTTTCCATAAAGGTACTGATCAGGCATGTAGCATTTTATTACACCTCATAAATACTCTAGCTTTTTAACAAACTACAGTTTTGTTTCAATCCTGTAGTAGACAAATCTGAGTGTGATATTTTTCCAGTGGCATACATTCGTATATCTGTCACATCTTGATAGTCTCAACCTCAACTTTTCTATTGCCATGACAAGATTCCATGACCAAGACAATTTATAGGGTTTTCTGAGGGCTTACAGTTCCAGAAGGATACAGTCCATGACCATCATAGTGGGGAACATAGCAGCAAGTAAGCAAGCAAGGCCCTGGAACAGCTCCTGAGAGCTTACATCCTTATCTGCAAGCAGGAAGCCGAGAGCGCTAACTGGTAATGGTGGCATTAGATTGGAAACCTCAAAGTCCATCCCTAGCAACATACTTCCTCCAATGAGGCCACACCTCCTGATCCTTCCCAAACAGTTCCACCAACCAGGGAACACATTTTCAAATATGTGGGCCTAAGGGGGCCACTCTCATTCAAACGGCCACACAGCCACATTTCAAATTTCAAGATGGTGGTCTGTGACCAGTGATCTTTGATATCAATGTTATAGGTGCTCCAGAGGCTCTCTGAACCATATCAATATGAGATGACAAACTTAACCACAGAAGACTGTTCTGACTACTCCAGGTCATTCCCCTGTCTATCTACCCCTCCTTAGTCTGCCCTATTCGCTGGACCAGGACCAAAAGTAAGCAAAACAGTAAGCATCCAGTGGCACTGAGTACCGAAGGGAAAAGCTTTAGATGGCTCTCTTTTCAAATGAAAAGCTAGAAATAACTAATCTGAAGATGGAAGGTGGGTCAGAAGACAAGGTGGGCTGAAGCTGGGCTTTGGGTACCTAAAGTAGCCAAGCTGTGGGAACAAAAGAGAAGCCTAGGAGAAAAGTGTCACTCCAGAGAAGGGGAAGAAAGTGAAACAGCCTATTGATACAAAGAAAGGGGCAATTGCACACACACACATATATGCACACACGCGTACACACACAATGTATTTTAATTATTGTCACCATTTGCTGCCTTTTCTCTTCCCTTTCCACCCACTGAGTCCCTTTTGTACCCCAGCTGCACCTCCTTCAACCTTCGTGTCTTTTGTCTGCATTACACAGAGTTCAGTCAGGGTTTCTTGCATGGCCGTGGTGGGAATTATCTACTGGAACATGGGCAGCTTGACAGTGGCTACACCACTCAGGGAATTGTTTGTCTCCCCTTCCCCAAGAAACTTAACTGTCAGCCTCATGGGCGTCTCTCCCATCCACAAGAAGTTGATGGGCTCCATCTACTGCAGGTCACGCACAGGGAGTGTTATGGGCATACTATGTCTGAAAGCTGCTTTCCGAAACCCTCCTCCCCACATTCTAGCTATTACATTTCTATCCCTTCTTTCATGATGTTCCCTGTACCTTGCTTAAAGGGGTTGTATAGATAAACCGTTTAGGGTTTGGGTGGTCTGGGAGGATGACCAAACACACTACAAAAGTCCTTAAGCCAGGTCTAATGGAGAGCAAAACAGAAATCCTCTTCCAGTCCAGAAATGCTGGGAGGCAAGACGGCTGTCGAAGAAAAGCTTAGGTCTAGCCCAGGTCAGTTCTGGCGGTGTAAAGAAGCTATCTATACAACAAAAGTGCAAGGCAAGGAAACAAGAGACACAGTGCATCTAGCTGAGACCATTGAGAAAAGTGGATACATTAAGCACCAGACTCCTGGTGGCCAAGAACCTGCCTTCTATTGAAGATGATGACATCTGGGACTCCCATGGCTAGAGGTAAGTCATTCACTGACTTCAAGGTCTCAGAAACAGACTAACTCTTGCTAAAGACTAGTGATGGCTGGTAACTGCAAGTTAAAGTCAGTGCTCATTTACCCTTTAGAATCATACTAGATTTGCTCAGGTTCTGCTTTGTAGATGGAACAAAAACCCAGGGTGATAGCACACCCACCATGCAGCACAGTTACTGAATATTTTAAGCCTCTAGTTGAGACCCACTGATCAGAGAAAAAGGGATTCATTTCCAAATACCACTGATCATCGACAATGCACCTGGTCACCCAAGAGCTCTGATGGAGATGTACAATGAGATTAATGTCGCTTTCATGCCTGCAGGCACAATATCCATTGTGTACCCCATGGATCAAGGAGTAATATTGACTTTCAAGTCTTATTACTTGAGAAATACATTTTATATGGCTGCCACCACTATGGGTGGTGATTTCTCTGATGGATCCCAGCAACAGGCACTGAAAATCTTTTGGAAAGGACTTGCCATCCCTGATGCCATTATCAACGTGGCATCAGGGTGGAAGTCAAAATACCAACACCAACAGGCATTTGAAAGAAAGCCGGTTCCAGTTCCCATGGATAAGTGGGATGGGCCCAAGAATTCAATGGAGGGAGTAACTGCAGGTGAGGTAGAAATCGCAGGAAACTTTGAAAAGGAGCCTGAAGATGTGACTGAATTGCTACAATTTCCTAATAAAACTTGAACAAATAAGCTTCTCCTTTTATTCTTTAAAGAATTTTATTGAGCTCACTCTGCAGATGGGAGTGTAAACTAGTACAACCACTGTGGGAATGGATGTGGAAGTTACTCAGAAATTTAAAGCTAGAAATGTCCATATGAGCCAGCTGCATCACTCTTGGGCATGCACTTAAGGAACTCTATATTCAACCACAGAGACAGTTATGTCCGTGTTTATTGCTGCCCAATCCAATAGTAAGGAAATAGAAACAGTCCAGATGTCTGTCAACAAAAGAATGGAAAAGGCAAATGTGATGCACACACTCAAGACCTTTCGCAACATCTGTTTCTGTGATGAGACCTGGCTGCGTCTATTTCTTTCCTTTGGTTGCATGTCTGAAGTAAAGACTTGGCTAAAACACAGGACTTACAGCCGAGGCTAGACCTGGCGGTTATCTATGGCTTATTCAGCCAAAGGTCTGGCAGACTCAGCAAGCACAACGGAATTTTGTTCAGCTGTTAAGAAAAATGAAATCATGAGATTTGCAGGAGAATGAGTAGACACAGAATATAGAATAGAATAGAAGCAGAACGTAATATAAATATTATGTTAAGTGAGGGTCCTAGTTTCTGAAAGACAAAAAAAAAATCACCCGCTCTCTTTCCCACATACATTCTTCCTTTTGATGCTTGTATATATGCAGATTAGGAGCGTGACAGTGGGTGTGGACTGTGAAACTCTGTGGGAGCTGCTACGTCTCGCGGTTGAGCAAGGAGAATGGATTCTAGAGAGGGAAGCTGCCCCTGGAGAAGCTGCTGTGAGTGTCATGGAAAGGATGACAAACTGTTTAGCCATCACACACTGGGCTGATAAATCAGGGGCAGAGTCCAAGAGGATGGGTCCCAGTTCTCAGGGAAGTTCGCCTGTAAATAAGATGCTAGACAACAGCCTCACACACGACACACAGGTCTCACGTGAAGGGAAGGGTCAATCCACATGGCTAACTGCTCTGCTGTTTGGAAACTGTAGCCACCACCATGACCTTAATCCATCAACTTGAAGCCCAGACCTCCCCCCCAAGCTGAGTGAGAAAAGAATGTGACTCGCTGATGGCTCAGGGAATCCTTAGCATTTATTGGCAATTATGTGTTTTCAAACAAGGGATGTCCAATTGTCTCTGATACATAACGTGATTGCCCAGTTAACAGACCATGGGGCGGCATGAAGATAACCGTCATGTACTAGAGAACCGAAACAAAACAACACAAAAATCAAAAAACAAAACCACATCACTCAAGAATTGGGATGAGCTTCAGCATCAGAACCCTCGCCTACCACACCCGTGTTCCAGGGTGCAACCCCCACACCAGCAACAGAGCCCTCGCCTACCATGTCCAGGGCCCTGGGTGCAACCTCCACCACCAGCAACAGAGGCCTTGTGTTCCATGCCCAGGGCTTTGAGTGAAACCCCCATCACGGAAATAAAAACTCCCATCACCCACTTTATTTCAGTAGGCTGAAAAAAAATTCCCATCATCCTCTAGATATATCCACATTAGTCCTCCATTGAAGTAACAAATAACCACCAATTTAGTGACTTACACAATACAAATCTGCTAGTTATCAGCCCAATACATGCTGCCTGCCAAGCTAAAGTGAAGGTGTAAGCAAGTCTGTGTTCCTTCTGAAAACTCCAAGGGCTCACCTGCTCCTTCACCTTTTCTATGTACCAAAGGTTGACCACAAACCCTTGGAGTGTGGCTTGTGTGTCCTTCTGCCTTCAAATTCAGCAACAGTGCATAATTGCTCTTCACACTGCTTCACACTATTTTCCTTGTGTGTGTATGCGTTGCACACATGCACGTGCTTTTACTTTTGTGCGTGGGTGTGTGAAGGCCAGAGGTTGGTGTTGACTGTTTTCCACGATCACTCTCTATCTTTTGAGACAAGCTCTCTCACTGAACCTGGTGCTCACCATTTGGCTAGACTGGCTGGCTAGTACTTCGGTGGATCCTCCTATCTCTGCCACCTCAGCAGTGGGGTTACAGCCGTGCATGAGCACACAGTTCTTTTACACACCTTCCGGGGATGAGAACTCAGGTCCTCACGTTTGTGTGCCAAGAGCGTTGCCAATTGAGCCATCTCCCCGGCTCCTCTGTAATTTCTATTCTGCTTTCTTCTTCGTTTATTAAGGGTTAGTTCAACCCAGACCATCCAGAATAGCCTCCCTATTTGAAGATTAGGATATTAATACCCATAAAAATATCCCTGTACTTAATTCTCCTTTGTTGGGTTGTCTCATATACCCCATGTGTAGTGGAACCAATTCCATGGGGGAAACCATAACCTGTCCACCAGCTAATACTGGTTCAGCTCAATGTCCATGTGGGAAAACGAACCCAGGCCATTACTTTACCCCATCCACAAAAAGTACTTTGAAATGGATCATATATTGAAATATAAAAGATGAAAGCATAAAACTTCTAAAAATCTTTATCACGCGACAGAAAGGTGAAGATGTCTCAGCATGCAGAGGGCAAAATCTAAAACAGAAAAACATGGCAAATCAGTCTATGTCCACATGAAGTTTTTTGATCTTTAAAACATGCTTTTTTTTTAAAATGGAGAAGGCAAACCTCAGACTAGGAGAAAATATTCACATTCTTATATCTGATGAGTGATTTGTACCTAGAATATATAATGCCTCTAACTCAGTAATAGGAAGGCAAAAACATTCATTAAAGAAATAGGCAATTTTGAGCCATGGGGATGGCTCAGTGGATAGGAGTACCTGCTGAGCAAACATTAGAACCTGAGTTCAAATCCCCAGAACCTATTTCAAAAGCCAGGCATGACCATGTGTGTATGTAGTCCCAGTACTGTGGTAAGGTGGGGAGACAGGAGGATTGCTGGGACTTTCTGGTCATCAAGCTAGCTTCAGGTTCAGTGAGAAAGAACAAGATGGGGGGCAATAATACAGGATACCTGACACCTCCTCTGGCTTCACGCATGCACGTGGACAGGCAACTTCATACACCTGTGTACGTGCAACACAAACATGGTATGAGAGAGAAAGAGGGAGGGAGGGAGAGAGGGGAGAGAGAGGGAGGGAGGGCAGACAGGTGATTCTGCCAAGATGATACATGAATAAAAAGCAAATACATAAAAGACTTTTTTAACACCAACAGTCTCCAGGAAAATGAATATGAAAATAATAGAGTTATCCACACCCAGCCAAATGGCTACAGTTAACAAGACTGACAATACCAAGTGCTGACAAAAAAATGGAACAACTGAAACACTGATTCCCAGTATGGAGGCGCATAGACCATTACAGCTACTTGGCAGACAGTTTGGAGATTTCTTATAATGTTAGGCCTTTTTTTTTTTAAACCTGAAAAGCCAGCAATTCCACTTGCAGGTGTTTACTGAAGAGATACGAACACATTTGTCCACACAAAGGCTGGTATTTAAATGTTCATAGCAGCTTCATGTGTATTCGCCATTAACTCAAAACAAGCCAGGCACCTGCTTTCAAGAAGATAGCAGTGTATTTACATAATGGAATAGGATGTAAAAGAGAACATAAATGAATATTAAGCACATTAATACAGGTGAATCTCATAAACATAATATTGATTGAAATGACTACATGTACCAAGCTCATAGACATCTCTGTCACTTGAGTGTTTGTGCATGCAGGGAAACTATCAAGAGCGAGATGATGGGTAATGCGGCATGTGGTACCACGGGGATCTCTGGAAGGGTTGGGCAGGAAGGAGTTTAGAGTGGGGCATGCAGGGGGAGTCAGAAATACTGCCTGTTCCCTATTTTCCACATATGGTGACTGAATTTCTGTCTTTTTTTTTTTAAACACAATCCTAACTCCTTTCTTTTTCAATATATTATTTGTATTTAAAGATTTGAAATCGGGTATTGGAGACCCCGAGTCTCCAGAACCTGAGCACAGAGGAAGAAACAGACTTAGCCGCTGCTTGCAAACGGAAGCCCAATGCCTTGGGGCCTTAGGTGGCTTAGCAGCTGGCTGGGACACCAGCCGGCTCTCTCCGCCATCCATGAACACTGTTGACACCATCTGCCTCCTCCGCAGAGAACAGTTCTTAGTGTTAGGACACCAGGCTGCAGAGCAGACCCGACATGAGTTAAACATGGCCACTCTGGAGGAGTTTCTCTCTTCTAGAAGCAGAACTAGACAGGGAGTGGTGGCTGCCGACACAGGTTCATTGTGTCCTGGGCAGTGGGGACCCCCAGGGTCAAACGCACAGCTGGAGAAGGGGTAAGCCTTTGGGCTCCCTTCCTTAACCACAGGAGAATAGGAAAGCACTTGGATGAGCAAGGAGGGGTCATCGGTGGCTGGGATGATGTCTTCAGTGCCACCCAAGCTCCTGGCAGCCTGCCTTTTCCACTACTGAGCTAAAACGCGCCTTCTTTCCTTCTCCAGCGAGCAGACTGTCTGCCATTAGCACATCCACACAGAAGAGACCTGCTCTCTTCAGAAACTGCTCCTTATTCACTCATTAGCCCCAGCATTTATGAAGCGCTGACTAATTGCAGGTGCTGTCTTGGCGTGGATGACACAGAGGTATAAAACAGACTAGGGGTTTTTGCATAAGAAGCTTTGAAAGGGAGGGGAAAATATATTAACATGTAATTACCACCCATTAACTTGGGTGCTGGTTGGGTTCTATGTGCAGGGGAGAGCTGCTGGGCTGTGCAGGGGAGAGGTGCTGCGCTCATCGGGAGACAGCACCTGAGATGGGCCTAGGAAGAGACAAGAATTTGATGGTCTCAAAAGCTGGAAAAGGAACCAGGGTTCTCTGCTGAAGCAAAGAAATTTTTTGGCTTGAACTTATATCTTTGTGGGGAGCCTGTGAATAAGGGGGTACACAGAGCCAGGCTTGGTGGTGCACACCTATAATCCCAAGACTTGAGAGGCAGAGGCTTAAAAGGATCAGTGCAAGTTCGAGGGCAGCTTGCTCTATCCAGCCTATCCAGGGCCATAGAGTAAGA
The DNA here is from genome assembly GCA_004026605.1 of Ondatra zibethicus. NCBI lineage: Eukaryota > Metazoa > Chordata > Mammalia > Rodentia > Cricetidae > Ondatra > Ondatra zibethicus. Next base: position 108,330 of record PVIU01003911.1, on the reverse strand, counting down.
CCCTGCCTCAAAATAAACAGCAATGAAAGAAGCTTAGTTCCTGGACCGTCATGCTTAATCTGACTCCCTGAAGACATGAAACCATTCAAAAGGAATCCTTAAATTCTTATGTGCACTAAGTATTGAATTATAAATATTGCATTATGCATCCTATTTTTAAATGTAAATAAATATTGCTATGATTTCTCAAAATTGAGATACATTTAAAAAGCTGTGCTATTTAGCGGCATCATGTATTTTGTCAACCTACAGTCACTAAACATATGCTGCTGCCATCATGGATTCAGGTTATGGGAGGTGTCTAGACACATTGATATGTTAAATGAAGGGGTGGGTGATGGGTCTCCCATTGACTGAGGCAATAAGGGAAACAAGGCGGGTTTACGGTCGTTCGTGTTCCTGATCTGGAAAGATGGGTCATTAGAGAAAGAGTGACCTGTGACTGGGAGATTCTGTGAGTGAGGGGAGGACAAAAGGCACACGGGTGACAGGCAGTGGTGCCAGTGTGTGGAGAGGAGCCTCTCCAGGAAGCAGGGAAAATGGGGAGTTGAGAGGCTGAGGCAAGCGTAAGGCCCCGAAACCGGCCCTGGGATCATGTAAAAAACGAAAACAGTCAGGCCTGATAGCGTGCTTCTGTAATCCCAGTAATGGGGAGGCAGAGCCACATGGACCTCAGGGGCTAGTCAAGCCTAATCTCTGAGCTGCCCTCCACACACACGCGCGCGTATGTATGTGTATGTTCATTCACACACACACACACACACACACAGAGAGAGAGAGAGAGAGAGAGAGAGAGAGAGAGAGAGAGAGAGAGAGAGAATTGATGGAACCCTGTGAGCAAGCAGAGGTGGAGGTAAAGGAAACAGCAGGTCTAGGATGCATTTGGGTCTCTTGGTCTCACAGTGACTGAGACCATTCACCAAGGCCACCTACATCACCTCCTATTGCCCTCACTGGTAGCCACCTGGGTGTGGGCTCTGTGATCAGCCTCATTCCAGATATTAAACCTAGAATGTTCCACTAGGAAACTGCCAAACTCCATGAAAAGGAAATTTGGGAGCCTCAAATACATGTTTGAGGAAAGAGGTGGCAAAGTCAAAAGGTCTAAGCACTGGTGATCCCTGCAGAGGCCAGAGGCCAGTGCATGAAGTCTCAACATCCAGGTCACTCTGAGTTTTGTTTCTGAGTGTCTGTGAATTTATTTAATGCGTGATATTATCATCCCTGTTTCACACATGGGAAAGGGCGTCCCACAGAGATAAAACAGCATATCCAAGAGAACACGCAGTGTGAGTGGGGAAACCAGAACTTAAACCTGGCATTCTGCCACCAAAGGTCCTCCTTCCTTAGCCATGTGTCAAAACCCCAGGATCACCTGTCCAACTATAGAGCCTGCCCAAACTGAACGGCGCTGGCTGGACACTAGAGAGAGCTCACGTAGAAAGAGTAAAGATAAGAGTCAGTACAGGTCAGAGCAAGGAGAGGCCAGGGGGAGTGGGTTATCTCAGCAAGGGGTGCGGGCTGGGGCTGTGGTGGCTCCTGCCAGCTCGGTAAGAGACTGAGGGACTACAAATGTCCACGTAAGCTGCAGCAAAGGAGCTGGGCGGGGAAGGGCTCTGAGGCCGGCGGGAAACTCGCCCAGGATTCATGGGGGTGGGGAGGTCCACTTTACAAGAAAAGTCAGGTTTTCTGGGTCTTGTGAAATTGATTTTATTTTTCAGTCTTAAGTTTGTGCCAGGATGTTATTTCTCAGTTGAATTCCTTTGACTCCTTCTATCTTGAAATTACACTCCCATCTTCTTCCTGTAGCTGCGCGTTCGTTCCCACTTGCAGACAGGGCAGAGAGCAGACAAGCCTTGTTTCCTGTAGGCTAAACATGCTGTCTGCTCTTGGCCATGACCCAGAAAAGCACGCGCCTCTGACTGCAGCAGCTCAGGCTAAGACAGGACTTTTTCCTAACCAGTCAAGGCTAGCGTGTCTCTTTTTATTTCATTTTTTTCCCTTACTTCCCCTTGCTTCATTAACTCTTCACTCCAAAATCCAAACTTTTTTTTTTTCCTTTTTAACTGCAGAAACTCAGCTCTACTGAAAACCAAAGAGTTTGAGGACCATGCTCCTTCATCCCCTGCGCTGTTCTCAGCACTAGGTGCCCTCCGAATGTCACTGCTCTCGGTCAAGGTTCTGTCCCACTTAAGACTGCTTCCTTTAGGGGTTCCACGCTATAGGACAGACTCCAGAGCAAGAAGAAGGGCAGAGGATGAGATGTACATTTCCCGAGGCCCAACTCTGCACCCCTGAAAATACTGGACATCTCCAATTTAATGCATTTCCTAGACACCAAGCTCCAGGCTACACACAGTATAAGCCAGAGTAGCCTGGGTTGTAATGTACATTTGGGAGACAAAGCCTCACAATGTAGCCCAGGCTGACCTCAAACTCAAGATCCTCCTACCTCTGTCTCCCAGTGAGTTCTGGAATTAAAAGTGTGTGTCACCATACTCCCAAGGAGCTTTGTGTCTGATTGGGGAGAATGCCATTAAGGAACAGAGAGGGGTGAGGGGAAAGAGAGAGGGGGAGGGAGAAAGAGTAGGAGAAGGAGGGAGAGAGACAGGCAGAGAGGGAGGTAGAGAGGGAGGGTAGGAGAGAGGAAGAGGCAGGAAGAGAAGGAGGGAGAAAAAGGGAGTAGGAGAGAGAGGGAGAGAGAGAACTGATCTAGCATGTCATACTGAGAGGAAAACCATTCCATGGTTCCCTTGCTGTTTGGAAATGGAGTTCACGGAGACACAACAGCCCCTGACCACACCTGTGGTCTCAGGCGTCAGTCACTTGTTATTTAGCCTTCAGAGCTCAACTCAAAAGCCACAGCATCAGACAGGTAGGAGAGCAGAATGGTTTTCTGCTCTTGGTGGCTAAATTGGGTTCAGATTCTTTCTCTGAATCTGATTGGTCCCATCTGGGGCTTATACATTAGCCAATCACTAGTCAGGGTGATGGACCCTGCTGCTTGATTTAACCAGGCTCCCCCACCCACCCACCCATGCTGCCCTATAGAGGTCAGGAAGGAAACAGAACTCTTTTGGAGTTGATGCCAGAAAAGGTGATTCCTTTGATTAGAGCAAATCACAGGCCTAGGGAGATGGATGGCTATAGAATCTGCCTGCAATCCCAGGAGATTCCAGAGACTTCCCAGTCAGTCTAGCCAAAGTAGTGAGGACTAGGTTCTGTAAGAGACCCAGTTTCAAAATTAGCAATTGAAGTAGCCATCCAATGTCAACCTCTGGCATATAAACACATATATACACGCACCCCAAAAGACACAGACACACACAATGAATAGGTGGAAACACAAATAGATGGCATTAAATTAGGCCAAGTCAAGCAATGCTGGCCCAAGAAGGAATGGGCACACAGTAACAATGACTGCTTGCTTCCCGCTGATGTTGTGTTTTCTAGACTTTGATCACAAATTCCCCCTCTGTTGTCTTTGTTTTGCTGTGTACCAAGTGCGCTCTTATTTAATTAGCATGTTTCAAGGCTTCCTTTATGTACTTAGAACTTCATTTTTAAATACATTTACTTCTAACATAGCTACAAATAAAAGCCAATATTATTCGCCCTAAGTGGGAGGGAATCTTAATTTTTTTAACAATAAAAACAAACCTGTGTTATTAAATTCATTTCAGAGACAGTGGCCTGCTAAAAACAACTCCAAGACCGTGGCCTTGTTCTCTTTGTTAAAAAGAGAGATTATCAAGTGTTCGAGAGGTGTAAAGACATACTAACACCACACAGAGCCTCTCTCCCTGATGTAATCAGAAGGCTTCGAGAAGAATTGAGAAGGAAATTACTTTCTCACTGTGTGATTTGATGTGATGTGGTGGCGCATCCACACAGCTCGGGAAGTCACATGCATGCCGCTCAAGAGGTGCCGGGTGCTGCTCCCGGCTCAACACTCTCCAGGACACTGTGTTTGGGCTGGGTCAGAAAAACACGGGGAGACTGAGGACCTGCCGATTATTGGAGGGGACAAGGCACGCAGTTTGTTTCATCACTAGGGTGCACCCTCTTTGTCTCCTTCACCTTCAAAGGGAATGGAAGTAGATGACAACAGCTGTGTCTCTCCCACATCCCCTCTTCCCCTCTCTATGGGACAATCCATCCCCTTCGGAGATGCTTTGCTTCTTAGCTGGCACCCACAGTCTTCCCAAAGGGACCCTTCCTTCTGCCCAACTAAAAACCTGAGCTCCACCCACAACGCCTCCATTTCATTCATCCCCTTCACCAGAACTATTTCCCTGCTACATTCAGTCTTTCTGCCTCCCAAATACACACTCTCTCTCTCCTGCCCCCTTCTGCTCATTGTTCTCTATGACAGGACATTGTTCTCTATGACAGGGACAAGGAGGTTCATGCTGCCATGATGTCCCTTCCGGACTACTACCACAAACACCTCTTCACATTGGCTCATTGTGTGCCCCCTTGTCTCCCTGTCCACTGCCACTTTGATTGTCCCATAGAGAGGGGAGGAGGGGATGTGGGAGAGACACAGCTGTTGTCATCTACTTCCATTCCCTTTGAAGGCGAAGGAGACAAAGAGGGTGCATCCTAGTGATGAAACAAACTGCGTGAGTGACCCTGTCAGAATGTGCATTGATTGGAATGCTCTCTCCCTTGTATGAAGATGTCAGTGGTTCTTTGAGATTAGGCTAAAAACCCTAGCAAGCCCTGTCTCTATCTGACCTATCTTTGTCTCCCATCAGACCCCACATCACCTGCCTGCTCCATCCCTGGCCAGGAGACCGCCCTCTCCTGTCTTTCTCCCACCCTTACTCTGCTTCCCCTGCAACCTGTTCCTTCCCATCCTTACACCTTCTCTGGCCCTTAATACAAAGGGTATCCATTCTTGGGACGACTGCTATAGATAAATATAAATATGTGCGTTCATGCATGCGTGTGAGCTCCTGCACACACACACACACTCTCTCTCCCATGTTGCTTAATGTCATTCTTCCCAACCCAACCCAAAGCTCCTTGGGAGGAGGGGCAGGGTCTGTCTTGTTCATTGGCGCATTCCCAACCATTAGCCCAGAATTGGCTCTCATTGCTGTTTGTCTAAAAATCACAAATAAATGCTTTCCACAAAGCAAATCATATCCTCAACATTCAAATTGACTAAGGGGAACCTGTGCTGACTTAGAAGAGGAGAAACTGTAGGTTGAACATGAAATGTAGGGGCCTGGAGAGATGGCTCAACAGCTAAGAGCACTGAGTGCTCTTCCAGAGGATCGGGTTCAATTCCCAGTACCTACCTGGCAGCTCCCAACAGTTTGTAACTCCAGTTCTAGGGGATCTGACATCTTCATACCAAAGCGCGCGTGCGCGCACACACACACACACACACACACACACACACACACACACACACACACACACACATATATATATATATATATATATATATATATATATATATATATATACCTAAGTAAATAAAAAACAAACATGAAATATATTTGGTGAGAAGTTTGGTGGCAGAACAGTTTTAATTGTGTGATTTAAAAATTTTTAGGAAAAACTGACGTTTCATGCTTAGTTGGTAGAAATGACAATCTTTTTGAATTGGGAAATTTAAGAAAACCATGAAAGCTCATTAAGAAATGACAGGGAGCACTTCAGTGGGGCTGATCACTCTTGTGCCCACAGGAGGGAGGGGGCAGGGGGCATGTTTGACCGCCTAAAGAGAGGACTGCGAAAAGGCTCACCAAATGACACCTCCCCCCTTGGCTTGCTCCTCCTGAGAATTAGGCCAAACACGGAGAAAACCCACCTGCAAAGGGGGCGGGGACAAAATGGACCTACACTTGATCCAAACCAGAGAGGGACCAGGTGGGAAGACATAGAAACATGTCCCTGGGGCTGGGCAGATTGCTCAGTGGGTGAAGCATCTGCCTCAAAAGCATGAGACCCTGAGTCTGGGTCTCCAGAACCCAAAGAAAAGGCTGGGCAAAGTCGTGTGCCCGTGCCATCACAATGCTTTGAGAAGAAAGGCAGAAGCGGCAGAATCCATGCCAGTTTACCGGGCTCATTTGGCCTATGTAGCAAAGTTCCAGACCCTCAAGAGACCCTGTCTCAGATTAAAAGTGGAGGGAACCTGAAAACCGACACCATCGCTTATAGCTCATCACCCACAAGTGAGCAGCCATGTACCACACACAGACACAAACACACACACACACACACACACACACACACACACACGAGAGACATCACACAGAAAGGGCACTCAGGGACACCTAGTGAGAGAAGTGGTGTGCTTCAGTACCCCATGAGCAAGTTTCCTCAATGTGTGTTTCTCCTCTGAGCATGTGGCAGCCATTGCTGACCAGTCAGGGATTTCCCAGTCCATGCTTCCTCCTCTGCCCTGCACAGCCCAGCTTCTTGAGGGAGAATGCCACTGCTAGGAGGATAAAGAAACGTTCGATTCCACCAGGTTTTAAAGGTCTAATATTGCTGGGCATTGGTGGCTCACACCTTTAATCCCAGCACTCAGGAGGCAGAAGCAGGCAGATCTCTGTGCCCACAGGAGGGAGGGGGCAGTGGGCATGTTTGACCGCCTAAAGAGGGGACTGCGAAAAGGCTCACCAAATGACACCTCCTCCCTTGGCTTGCTCCTCCTGAGAATTAGGCCAAACACGGAGAAAACCCACCTGCAAAGGGGGCGGGGACAAAGTGGACCTACACTTGATCTACTAGAGGCCAGCTTGGTCTATAGAGTTCCAAGACAGCCAGGGCTGATTCAGAGAGAAACCCTATCTTGAAACACCCCCTCCCCAAAGTCAGGCATCTTCTTCTCATGACATCAATTAGACCAAGGAAGCCAAGACTCTGATGTATGGACAGGACAAGCTCTCAGGAGATAAGTATGAACACACTCCATGTACACAGTCAGAACACAAACCCCAGAACTTTCAAGTGAGCTGCCTCTTGGATAGTGGATCTCTTAGACATCCACTGCAGTTGAAGTCTGACCACCAACACCAGGCTACAGCTAGGTAAGCCAGTGGCATGCTCACAAACTTGCAGAAGTCGATTGCTAAGATTTCTGCAATTTTCTCAAATGACTACCAGGCAGTTTATTATTGTTTTAAGCTCAGTTCTCTAAATCTGCAAATAACTAAATTGTATTTAAAACACAGGTAGTTGGGGCTCACAATCACCTGTAACTCTAGCCCCAGGAGATCTAACACCCTCTTCTGTTCTCTATAACAACTATACACATTTAACACACACACACACAAAAAAAAAAATTAAATATTAACAATAACAAATGCTTTTTAAACATACAGATAGTAAGTATCAAGATCTCATCATATCATAATTATCTTACTGCTGTCTGTGCTCTTGAGATTATTTTCATTGACAGCACATGCGTGGTGAAAATACTGCCCTGTGGCACTACTCCCCCCCCCCCATCTCTTCCCCACGGTGTTCAGTGACACCATGCTGGTGGTTTGAAATCAGTCATGGTGGGACTGTTTATACCATGGAAATCAGGAAAAGCTACAAATCAGGGCTTCAGTTATTGTTTTGTTGATTGCCTGAACTTAAAAAGTGAACAGGTAAAATGTTAATGGTACAGATTAAATGGAAAAGCCCGCCGTGTCTGTAAACATTACATAGAGTGGCACACAAGGAGAGAACCTTCCTCCATTGTCTGAAGTGTTATCTGGCTTGGCAAAGCAGCTGCTCACAGCATTGATGAATAGAGGGAGTCCTGGCAAGCCTTCACTGCCTCACGTGTGTCTTGCTCCTTAATGCAGAGAAAATACGAGCCACCAGTCAGGCCAGTTCTATACCTATTCCCTAGCTGCTTTCATAGGTTGGCTGTGGCTACAAGTGTTTCGCAAAAATCAATGAAGGTGTTCTGAGAGGCCCTGTTAGCTACAGGGACGCCACAGTCAACTGTGGTGTGTAATTTTAGATTTGTTAGCTGTATGAAATATATCCGTTCAATTAGTAACGTTTTAACAAACGTACAAACCTATGTACCACCTGTGTTAGTATGTTTGAAATGTGATTGTCAAACACTGGCTAGTCCATCACTTGGGACCTCCCATACCAAAGCAGGGAACTGTCCCTAAAAGATGGTTGAAGGAAATAATTTCAGTGCAGGGAAGCTGTACTCCATGAAGCCCTAAGAGAATCCAGAACAGAGCAATGGCAATGCTTATCCAGCCCTGGTCAGACGAGAGGCACACTGGGGTTGGGAGTGATAAGCATGAAGGGGTTGTTTCTGCTGTTGTTGGAGAGCACAAAGGCTTCAGTGGGTGTCTGTCTCCATGTTGATATTGTAGTAAGGAGGAGAGGGCTGTATTTTTGGTGCCTATATCAGATATCATACAGTGGGTGTCTCTATGTTGATATCACACAGTGGGTGTCACCATGTTGATATCACATAGTGGGTGTCTCTATGTTGATATCACGCAGTGGGTGTCTCTATGTTGCTATCACACAGTGGGTGTCTCCATGTTGCTATCATGCAGTGAGTGTCTCTATGTTGATATCATACAGTAGGTCTCTCCATGTTGACATCATGCAGTGGGTGTCTCCAGGTTGATACCATGCAGTGGGTGTCTCCATGTACTTTCTGGCCTCCATAGTTGCTATTGGGAGGCACTCACTGTGAGGTAGAGGCTATTGGGCCTTATCTCTGGTCTTGCCGCAGTCAATGCCCATAGCACCTCCCTATTATGACAACCCAAAATATCTGAAGACATTGCTCCAGAGGGACAAATGGCTCCTGTTTAAAAAAAATCACATGTCCAGATGACACTTCAATTCTACTCAACCAAGAAGGTCACTTGTGTGGGAGAGACTGTTCTGAACACTTAGATAGAAGTTGGTACCAGCAACTAGTGTATTGCTGTGTATTGCCTGACCAAGCTTTTGTTTGAAGGAACTTGGACTTTGGGAGTTTGGGTTAGGAAAGCAGTGGAATGCTTTGAGTGCTGCTTAGTGGGTCATATTAGTAAGAACATGGAAGACAGTAGTGCTAAGAGTGATTTGAACTGTGAGGGATTGGTTCAAGAGGTGTCAGAGAAGAATTTTAATATGTTGCATAGAAATCATTCTTGTGATATTTTAGTGAAGAATGTGACTGCTTTTTATCCTTGTATGAAAAGTTTACTGGAGGCTAAAGTAAAGAAATTTGGATTAATTCCCTTGGCAGAGGAAATCTTAAGACAGTTTATTATTGACTCTATTATGTGGTTACAAGTGTTAACTCTAATGAAGATAATGAAAAGGAGCAACCTGAGCAAATAAAAATAATTGAGGAGAAAAGGAGCACCAGAAAGTGGAATGGAGCTAAGTTCTGTATTCAAGGAGATAAACTTGGAATTAACAAATGGAATAAAGGGAGAGTTGACCTCGGGGCAAGATCCCACTCAGCTAAGTTTCCAATTGTGAAAAGGAATTAAAGAAAAGCTTAGAGCCATTGTGGTAGTATATGCCTTTGATCCCAGCACTGGGAAGGCAGAGGCTGGTAGATCTCTGAGTTTGAGCCCAGTGTGCTCTACAGAGTAAGTTCCAGGACAGTCAAGCTTAGGCAGTGTAGAAAATCATCGAAAACATAAAACTGGTAAAGATCTAATTGAAAGATCTCTGAGTTCGAGGCCCGCCTAGTCTACAGAGAAAGTTTTAAGACATTCAAGCTTAGGCAATGAAGGAAAGTATTGTAAACAGAAAGCTGGTGAAGATGTAACTGAATGGGGGGGGGGTCCATGATGCAGCCCAAATAAGCAGCAGAACTTGGCAGCTTTGGCCATGTGCTTCTGGCTTCAAGGACAGAAGAGGGGCATTATGAAATCTCCCTGCTGAGGCCAGGCATGTGTCAGGGCTGTTCCTGAATGCATTGTGTGAAGCTGTGAAAGTAAAACCTGGGTGGCCTTGGAGATGCCAGAGCCATGGGACACCTGCCAAGAAGTAGCTGGTAACAGGGAGTGGAAACAACCCAAGAGGAAGAAGTATGTTTCAGTCAACAAAGATGAAAGGAGTTGGAGATCTGAAGAGTGTTTTGACATCAGATATGAAGATGCAAAGTTTAGAGTTTGCCCAGCTGGGTTTTGATCTTGCTTTGACCCACTATTTCCTCACTAAGCTCCCTTCCCTACATTTTGGAATAGTAATGTATTCCTGTGTCATTCTATGTTGGAAGTATGTGATTTTTGTTTTTATTTTTATTTTACAGGGGATTTATAGCTACGGTTGCATAAATCTCAGAAGAGATTTTGAACTTTAAAATGTTAAATAAGTTTGGGACTATTAAAGACTATTGGGACATCTGAAGTTGACTGGATGAATTTTTGCATTATGATATGGCTACAAGCCTTTGGGGGCCAAGGAGTGGAATGTAGTAGTTTGGAAGAAAATGCCCCCAAAGGAAGTGGCACTATTAGGAGGTGTGGCCTTGTTGGAGTAGGTGTGGTCTTGTTGGAGGAAGTCTGTCACTGTGGAGGTGGGTTTTGAGTTCTCATAGATGCTCAAGTTATGCCCAGTATTTCAGTTCACTTCCTGTTGCCTTTGGATCAAGATGTAAGGATTCCCAACTCCAGTACCACATCTGCCTGGATGCTGCCTTACTTCCTGCCATGAGGATAGTGTACCAAACCTCTGAGTTGGAAGTGCACCACCACAGTTAAATGCTTTCCTTTATAAGAGTTGCCATGGTCATGGTGTCTCTTCACAGTGATAGAAACCATAACTGAGACATTCTCTCTCTCCAATGAAAGCCTTGTCCCTTTCCAGGATTCCTGTTATTAAATCATACAACATACCATATAATGCAGCCTAATTATAGTAGTGATGTCTCAGGCTATCCACACATTTCCCTCCACACAGGACAGAGAATGTGTGTCTTTGGGGAACCTTCTATTACACTCAGTCTTTACTGTCCCCATTCAACTTCACTATCTCAGCTCTCCTGTCTTTTGCACTCAGCTCAGATGTTCCGGTTTAACAACAATGGTAGCTTTCCTTCATTATTCCTGAAAGCCACACCTCATGCTTTATATATAGTATTATCCACTCTCTATAACAACCATATGGAGTAAATATGGCTGCCATTCTTTGCACATACAGTTCCACCTAGGGAGCACTCTTCCCCCAGATAGCTCCATGCTCATTGTCTTGGTCCATTCTGATCTACATTCAAACGTCACCTTCGTGGTGACCAGGAATGGCTAACCTTGATTGTCAACTTGACAGAACACAGGACCATATAGGAGTTAAACCTCCCAGCATGCCTGTGAGGCATTTGCAGAGAGCTTTCACCAAGGTTGGAAGAGCCATCTTGGATGAGGGCGGCATCATTCCTCGGGTTGGAGTCTCAGTGCAACTCTCATCCCTCTCTGCCCCTGACAACATATAATGATTCATTGTGAGTGTTAACTTGATGGAATTTGAAATCACCATGGAAACAAGTCTCTGGGCCTGTCTGTGAAGGCTTGTTTAGATTAGATTATTGAGGGCTGGAGAGATGAATAGGGGTTAAAAGCACTGACTGCTCTTCCAGAGATCTTTAGTTCAATTCCCAGCGACCACATGGTGGCTCACAACCATCTATAATGAGATCTGGTTCCCTTTTCTGGCCTGCAGGCAGACATGCAGGCAGAACACTGTATGATAGATAGATAGATAGATAGATAGATAGATAGATAGATAGATAGATAGATAGATAGATAGATAGATAGATAGATAGATACATTAGATTAGGTTATTGAAGTGGGAAGGCCCACCCTCAATGTGAGTTACAGTCAGGGACTAATTCAAAAAAAGAAGAAGAGCTGAGTGCACCCATTCGTTTCTCTGCTTCCTGACTGAAGATGCAATGTGGCCACCTGCTTCAAGCTCCTGTAGCCGTGACTTCCCTACCATGTTGGGTTGTACCCTGGAGCTGTAGGTCAAAGTAAATCCACCCTTCTTCCTCCCTTTTTTCCTTCCTTCCTTTTCTCATTCTTTCCTTCCATTGATTTTGTTAGGGTATTCTGTCCCAAAATCAAGAAAAGAGAGTGAGACATTGAGGATATACACGTGACCAGCTGCCTCTAGTTCCTGTTGCCATGCGTTCCCCATCACAATGGACTCTACCCTCAAAATATGAGCCCTTGCTACCTTAAGTTGCTTTTATTGGGTACTTTATCACTGCATGAGCAAAGTAGCTAATCCAGGCTCCTCATCTCTGCTGGGAAAGCCACTTGCATCCAGGCATTGTCTTCTCTGCTTCTTTTGTTTGTTTGTTTGTTTTTTGTTTTTCGAGACAGGGTTTCTCTGTAGCTTGGGAGCCTGTCCTGGAACTAGCTCTTGTAGACCAGGCTGGCCTCGAACTCACAGAAATCCACCTGCCTCTGCCTCCAGAGTGCTGGGATTAAAGGTGTGTGCCACCCCCCCCCCCGGCTGTCTTCTCTGCTTCTGCTCCATGCAGCACCTAGGACAACTTATCCAAATGGTGTAAAGTCAGTGCTTGCCCACAGAGACACTGGACCTTTACTCTTCATTATGGAGAGACTTATAGAACTGTTCTCACAGCCTGCCCGTGAAAACAAAGGGCACCAGCGAGAAGTCACAAGGCACCCATCAGAAGAGCTGAATCTTTTTGTGGTGGGGGAAGGACTGCACCCCCAAGCTGTGAACCCAAATAAACCCTTCCTCCTTGAGCTGCTTTTGTTCAGAAGTATCATCACTGCAATGAGAAAAGGAATTGATACATGGCAGTGTCTGGAAATAGCTCCTGGAGAAAGCCAACTAATAAATCCAGAGGGGATGACTATTGAATTAAAGACATCACCATTGGTCAGCGTCGTGTTAGGAGCTGGTACAGGTGAAGGGTCTTCTTGCTGAGGATGATTGCTGAAACTAGTAAGGTAAAACTTGATGAGTAACTGGATAATCATGTGGGCTCAGAGTGTCTCCCCACGAAATAGTCATTCACCATGACTATATCATTATGCTGGAGAAGGATGGAAAACTTCACTTTAACTCAGTGATCCAAGTTAATCGCACCAATGATGGGACAAAGCCACCAGGTACCTCCTGAGGCGATGCACTAGAAGGGACAAGTCACAGCTTGCGGTTTTCCTGTCACATCAAATGTGCCCAAATGGAGAGGTCACTCTGCAAAATAACTACTCTGCATTTCAAAAGATTTCATGGTTAACATAGTCCACTGGCATAACTTAAGTTTTTAATAAATCTATGGAGGAGATAATAGTATTGCTGTTACTATCCCAACTCAGGATGTCAGATCATTTTATTAGACTGTTAATTGTACAAATAATAGGTTTTGTGAGTATATGTGATTGACACCTACAATGTTTAAAGAACTCAAAATATAAGCATACAAGGAACAAATAACCTAATCAGTAAATGGGCAAATGAGCTGAACAGTTTTCACACGAAGAAACACAAATGACCAATACATATAAGGAAAAAACATTCAATATCTTTAGCCGCCAGAGAAATGCCAATCAACACCATATTGGGATTATCTCTCACCCCAGTCAGAAGGGCTATAATCAAGGAAACAAAATAGCAACAAATGTTGGCAAAGATGGGGGTGGGCAAAGCACTTATACACTAATGCTGGGGATGCGGACTCAAGCAGCTGCTGTGGAAGGAGAATCTTTACACTGCAAACACAGTGACCACGTGATCCAGCTATGATGGTTTGAATGAGATGGCCCCCAGAAATAGCAGGCATTTGAATACTTGGTGGCTGAAAAGAATTAGGAGGGATGGTCTCGCTGGAGGAAGTATGACCCTGGGACCAGGCTTTGAAGTTTCAAGAGATTCACACCACTTCAAGTTAGCTCTCTCTGTTTCCTGTTTGGGGATTAAAATGTGAGCTCTCAGCTTCCTGCTCCAGCCGCCGTGCCTGTCTGCTGCCATGCTCCCCACCATGTTTCTAACAGACTCCCAATCCCCTGGAAACGTAAGCGCCAAATAGATCCTTCCTTCTATTAAGTTGCCTTGGTCTTGGGGTCTTAAAAATCACAGCAAAAGAAAAGTAACTAATATGCCAGCCACAGCATTCTTATGTATATTCTTGATGGGATCAAAGTCAGCAGACAGCACAGAAGCCTGAAAGCCCATGCTGACTGCAACACTCTTCACAACAGCCATTATGGAATCAGCTCATCAGTGGGCGAATGGGTGAAGAAAATGTGCTACCTCTACAGAATGTTATTTATTCATTAAGGAGAATGAAAGCGTGTCATTTCCAGGAAAAGGGATGGCACTAGGGATCATCATGTTAAATGAAAGAAGCCAGACTCAATAAAACAGGTATCGCGTTCCTCGTATTAGAAACCCACATTTTTATAATTGGTCTGTCACTCTGCAAAAATAAAACAGCCCTTGCTCATAAGCGATACATACTAATGGATGAAGCAAAGGGACAGCCTAGCAGGAACTTGCTCTCAAATGGCTCAGAGGATGATTAGTATTAAAGGAAGAATGACAATGGGAACCCAGCAAGATGAAACATTAGAGAAACTGAGTAAAAGGTGTATGGGAAACTCTTTCTTGCAGAGAGTAAGTGTAGCGCTGCCCCACCCCTATGCTTTCCTCTGCTCTTCTCTTCTGAAGTCTTTGCCATCACTGGGCACAGTATGTCTCTAACATCCCTGGCAGGTAGCCACTGCTACTATTTATTGCCCTTACAACTCCTCCTCCCAGAAATCCCTCCTCCCCTGGGTATCTATAGGCTGCTCCGTCCCTCCTGTCTTTCTGATATCTGCAGCAATGCTCATGTCTTCCTTGACTAGACTGCAAACTCCACGAGAGCAGCAACTTTGTTTACTGCTGACTCCTCTGCCTCTTCCACAGCACCTGGCAAAGACTTCACACTCATTAAACACCTCCATTACCAAGGAGAGACTTGGGGAAAGCCGTGGGTGGTGGGGCCAGGGCATTGAATAAATGCAAGATGATTCTAGCATCACAAACAACTGCGTTGGCTCTGCTCTTCCAAGAAGTTCCCCAACTTACCTCTGCTCCCAATAAGATAGCTGATATAGATGTTTCTTGACATGACTCCCAATATCCTTCAAATCCTGGTATGGGTGTCTTTGGAAGAGCTTCCTTCCCCTTTGAGTGTGGACTGGATCTTTTAATTTACCTTTAACAAATTGAATATGGCAAGAACAATGAACTACCTCTTCCACAACTGGCCTAGGTATAAAGACTGTGACTTCTGTCTTGCTGGTAGACTCTTCCTGGCACTTTCCCTGCCTTCTCCACCGCCTGTGACATCCTCACTGGAGAGGTCCTTAGGGCAAGGAATTGAGGGAGGCCTCTAGCCAATGGTGCACAAGGAAACAAACACGTGAATAGTCACTCTGGGGACAAGTCGTCCCCAACCAAGCTCTCCCACCAGACTGCAGCCCCAGCAGACCCCTGGATTACAATCCATGAGTGACAGAAGGGAGACAAGAAATGCTGTCATTTCAGGACAGCAGGTCTTGGAGTGCAGCTACAAAACACCCCATACCATGAAGTACAAGTATCAGGTGAGGGTAAAATGTTTAAAAATAAAAAAAAAGGTATTCTAAGCAAATGGACCCAAGAAGCAATCAGGCAGTGCTATTTTAATGTTTGACAAAATAGACTTCAAAGCAAAACTAATCAGAAGAGATAGGAAAGAACACTACATGCTCATCAAAGGAAAAATCCACCAAGAGGACATTGCAATTCTAAACATCTATGCACCAAATGCAAGGGCACCCAAGTTCATAAAAGAAACACTCCTACAGCTAGAATCACATATTGGAGCAATTTACTGGAGAATGGTGGTTAGCTAATACTCCATCCCCCTGCATCTGCACTCTCCATAACAACCAAGTACTCCAGGTAGATAACTGTCTGTTTTTACCATCCTTCCTGTCACCCACACCACAAACTCCCTGGGTACAGTCTGATTTGCTCACTGCTTTCTCATAGCACAATACGTGTGTGATCCTCAGAATTCGAGGAACACTTCCACACTGTTGGTGGCAGCTGCTGTGGGAATGAGTGTGGCTGTGCCCCTGAGCACTGGAAAGTGAACTAACCTGTGATTGAGTTATATCACTCCTGGGTACATACCCCCAAAGCATCAAGGAGAGCAGAAAACAGGCAGGCTTTATACTCAGGTTTATCGTGGCGTTGTTAACAATAGACGAGGGGGTGGAAACACAAGCCAATGGATAAAGAAAAAGGGAATATATGCACAGTTACTACTCACCCACTAAGGAGAAAGAAATCACATTTGTAGGAAAAGGGGAATCTGAAAATCATGTCAAGTGAAATAATCTGGACTCTAAAAGGCAGGCATCACACATGGAATTTTTTTAAAGGCATGAAAATAGAAAAGAGGTCATTACAGAAGAAAGAAGGGGCAAAAATAATCAACTACCTTATATACATCAAAGAAAATGTCTATTTTGTATAATTAAATATATACTAGTTAAAAAGAAGGTAATAAAAACATAGCAATATGTATTATGAGAACATTCATATGAAATTCAAAACTTGCTTTAACTATGACGCCAACTGTCAGACTCATAACTACCTCTGAGGGGTGAGTGAATGAAAGGGATACAGAAAGAGGGTTCTGGGGTCTGACATGGTTTCTGTGCTGGTGTTTCTGTAGTGATGATATGACTTCTTGTTCATAATAATTATAAATGGTTTATAAAGGTTATAGTGGTTTATAATGGCTTCACTAATCTGAAACTTGTATTTTGTGGGGTTTTTCTATTTTCTTATCATATTTGATTATTAGGTAAAAAAGCACTAGTGAGAAGCTCCTCATTAGAAGTAAATTTTTGGATCCAAGGATGGAGCACAGTCCTTTGATCACAGAACTAGGAAAACCATGAGTTCACGGTCAGCATGGGCTGCACAGCACGATGCTGTCTTAAAATAACTATCTACATAAGAGTTGAGTTTATGCATTAACCTAGGCATTTAGACAGTTATTTGGACCTAATAAAATTCTTAATTTTGTGGCTCTCTGGGAGAAGAAATTGAACTGTGGGCACTTTGTCATGACCTGGCTCTCTATGAGGTCTCAGCTGGATGGCCATCTGGTCCCCTGGATAATATAGTTAAGTGTCTTCAGCTTGTAATTCTTTTTTGTAAATTACTTTTGTGTGTGTGTGTGTGTGTGTGTGTGTGTTGGGGGGGTCACATACACGGCATGTATATGAAGACCAGAGGACAACTTTTAGGAGTCGTTCTCTCCTTCCACCTTTCTGTGGCCTCTGGGGATTGAACTCGGGTCATTGGGCTTGCGTCACTGGATGGCAAGTACCTTTACCTACTAAGTCAACTTGCCAGCCCCTCACGCAACTCTTGAAAACAGTATTTCTAACACTAAACTACGTGAGAGGACAGAATGACCTGTCCATCTACCCATTCTAATTGATGTCCTTTTAAACTTTTCAATGAAAACTATTTCTCCTCTTTCTTCTTCACCACACAAAGAGTTAGCCATAAAATTTCAGCTTGGAGTAATCACACCCTGAATCGATGGCTTCTTTTTGTGAGTTAAAAAAAAATTCCTCCTAACATGTTCATTTTAATTTTAAAAATGCTATTTTAAATGGTAGGGAGCCTTTTAATTCTCCACTCTGGGTTATAAAAAAATAATAGATAGGCAGAAATGTGTTATTAAAGCTATTTTTCTTGGCGTTCTGGTAATTTAGTAAACTGCTGAAGCTCGGCCTTAAGACTTTATGATGCAGCAAGAAGAGGGCTCCTGTGTTGATGAATAACTTCTGATAGCCCCTCCCCCAAGCCCTGGCTCCTGGGACGCAGCCTAGAGGACAGCAGCTGCCACTGAAGAGTGAAGAAGGGGAACGTTGTGGAAATAGGGTTTAGCCAAGACATTTTACTCCCGCATCTCTCTCTCTCTCTCTCTCTCTCTCTCTCTGTGTGTGTGTGTGTGTGTGTGTGTGTGTGTGCGTGCGTGTCTGTCTGTCTGTCTCTTTCCTCTAAGACTTAAGAGATAGGTGAGGATAGCTCTCAGAAAACAGCTTTTAGGGCTAGTAACTTCTGAACATTTCACCAACCCCAGGAAGATTCCACACCAAGGTCAGTGAGGGGCCCCTCCTCCTGCTTAGGCTATCATGACAAGAGGCTGTATGTTGGATGACTTAAACATTAGCAATTTATTTCTCTCAGTTCTGAGTGTCCAAAGGAGCAAGACAAGATCAAGCTTGTCATCAAGGTTTGATTCCGAGACCTCTGGCCATGCCTTGCAGGTGGACACTGTGGTTCGGTCTCGCTTCTTCTTGTGTGACTTGTTTATAAAGTGAGCATGCCCTCTAGTATCTCTTGTTATTAAGACACTAACACCACGGTGACAGTTCTACTCTCAAGACCTCATCCAATCCTAGCTGCTTCCCAGAAGTCCATCTCCAGATAGTCCGTCTCATCATGGTGAGATTTGGACTCCCACCTGCTCAGTTTGGGAGGAAATAAGCACACATCCTTAAAGAGAGAATATGCTGGGTACCAGATCTGATCCTTGGCACCAAACCCTCTCCCAATGGTTCTAAAACTCTACAGACCAGTTCTGCTGTGCCTGCTTCTTCCTACCTAGGCTGTGCCTATATGGGGCACTGGATGGAGACCCGAAGCTGGAAGATGAAGGGCAATTTTCCATGCATTGTCAGTTCCTGCTCTGGTCAGCATCACCCAACAGTGGCGTTCCCCGGCAATAGCAGTTGCTATATCCAGTTTGTAAAATCCCAAGCACTTGTAAAAATAGCTTCACTTTGGCTTCTTCCAACCCCAACACCAGGAAGGTAGCTTCTCCTTCTCAGAGGTGAAGATTACCTCCTCTAAGTCCAGAGACACTAACCCCAAATAGCCCTGCTCCCCAGATGCAGATATGAATTCCAGCTCTCTACAGCTTCTTAGCTTTTTGTATTTTCCTAACTCCACCCCCTTCTGTTGAGTGGCAGCTTCTTCCTGCAGTTGCTACTTTGGGGGTTACTCTTGAAATCTTTTTCATACTCTTTTAGTTCTTTGGTGCAAAGCTAACAAGTATTTGTGTTACATACTTCTGTCTGTTGAGAGAGCTAAAGTCAATTGTCTCTTGCCCTGGCTCTGACTCACAGCCAGAACTTGGCCTCATTTGACCGAATGGTGCCATCCTGAGATACAGGTGGACTTCTGAATCCCCCAGGACTTCTTCCTTTTAAAGTAAAGCAAATGGTAAATGTGTTTCATTTATGAGTCTGACCCCACTAAGTCAGTTTTCTGCCTCTCACCTGGGTAACGTCTGAGTAGTAGGTTGTGGCAAGAAAAACATGCCTGGTTGAAAAGGCTTTCTTCTTTCAGGCAGGTAGGTCTGTTAAGGCAAAAATGTGACCGTCTGTGTAGCTAGCATCTAGGCCTGTGTCTGGTGCAAGGGAGGT
This sequence comes from Ondatra zibethicus, assembly GCA_004026605.1. NCBI lineage: Eukaryota > Metazoa > Chordata > Mammalia > Rodentia > Cricetidae > Ondatra > Ondatra zibethicus. The sequence goes on along the minus strand of PVIU01003911.1, from coordinate 88,867 downwards.
GTGTCATAAGTGACTTGCATGCAACTCCCCCCAAAATGTCTACTAAGCAAGCAAATGGAATGGAAGGTAGAGGGACAGATGGGTGGGTAGATGTTATGAGTATGTATATAAGTATGCATGTATGTGTGTACCTGACCTCAAGAACATTTACTAGTGATAAAAATAAATGTCATTGCTTCACTTTTTTAGTATGTCAAAATTGGAATGACTGTATGTGAAAGAAATTCAAAGTAGCATCTTATTTTATTTAGGCTTTCTATTCCTCTCAGATAAGCAAAGCCCAGGTACTCCAAGACTTTTCTGGCCACTCTGAGGCCAAAGAGAGCTAAGAGCTGGGTCCCTTCCCTCTTGTGCTCTGTGGGACTCACAGAGTATCCCCCACCTCCAGAAACAGTGCATACATACCTGCTTGCTTCCTGTCTGGCCAAAACCAGGTCATGCTAGAGAGTGAAGTATCTTTCTGCAAGTGGGGTCCTATACCTAAGGGCCAGTTGGAAACGCATAACCAGTACAAGCAGCAAATAACTGAAAAGTGAGGGGGCCCTACCATCAGGCAGGCCTTGGAAGAGGCCCTGAAGTCCTGCTGGAGGAGCTCAAAGGCTGGGAGTCATCCTACCAACTTCGAGCAGCCCCCTTCCTGTTACCTGATTGAGGATCCACCGCCAATCTCCTCCAAGCCTTCCGGCCTTACACCTCCATGCCTGATCACAGCAGCCTAACGCTGGAGAGTTGCTTAGAAGCCTTAGTTCTCCAAAATATTAATAGCAAAGAAACAGATGATCAAAGTTATAACAAAGTTCATCCACTCGGGTTTGCACTACTAGAAGCAGGAAAGCAGGCAAAACTACTGTCATGGAGGGAGTCACCAAGTGGCCCTAAGTAAGGTATTTGTCCTGTATCTCTCTCAACTTTACTTTCTGCATATGGACTAAGCAGGTGTATCGTGGGACTATCATGTGTCAGGTAATAAAGGTGCTGTGTGTAGCATGTGACCGCCCCACTGGAGATCTTGGCAATGAGTGGCTGCTATAATTTCATGAAGGATTTCTGGAAACATGCTACTCTTCTCTGTTGCTGAACCACATGTCAGATATTATTTGTTTCGAGATTCGAAGATATCATTGCCCTGAAGAAAGGAAATGGCAAGGGGTGGGGAAGGATGTATGAGTTGAAAATGGGCCATATGAAGGTTTGATACAGTGACCATGTGTTCTGGTTTAGACATGATGTGTCTTCCAAAAGGCTTGTGCATTGAAAAGTTGTCTGAGAATCAATTCTCTAAAGCCTTTAAGACCTTGTGTCCCCTTAAGAAATTCTTGGGAGGGAAACACGGCTAGGGGAGGACCTGGCACAGATGCCCAACAACTACCAAGTACATCACACCCTCCCTGGTACAGCTCACCTCAGGGGCCCCCAGAAATAGCCACAGGAAGAGGCATCCTGGGAACTTTTCCTGACTCAGTGTTTGGAAGTCTGGGTAGGACTGCAAACAGACAGCACCATTTGGGGATGTTCTGGAAACACTGAGATGTGGACACCAGTTAGAAGTAGGTCACTGGGGGCAGCAGGTCCTTTGGAGTTCATTGTCCCTGGCCCCTCCCTGTCATGCTCTCTGATTTATGGTCAACTATGAAGTGAACATTTTCCTCCATTGTAACATGAGGGTCTGGTTGGTTTCTGTTCTCCCACCAGGTCCCACAGTCACTAGGTCCCAGAGAAAATCACACAGAGGTCTCCAGAAGATTATAAACTGATTGACCCATAAGCTCAGGCTAAGTATTAGTTTCTATAAGTTATATTAACCCATTATTCTTATCTATGTTAGCCACATGGCTCAGTACCTTTTTCAGCGGGGCAGGTCACATCCTGCTTCTTCAGTGGTCTGGGCAGGAGTGCTGAGAGAGCTTCCTGCTTCCCAGAGTTCTCCTATTCTCCTTGCTCCACCTCTACTTCCTGTCTGGTTGTCCCACTTATACATCCTGACTAATGGCCAATCAGCATTTATTTAAATCATGATTGACAGAATACAGACAATTGTCCTGCACCACTCCATGATGGTGTTCTCCACCTCCATTCACAGAGCCGAGTGACAGAATCTTCTGAACCAAAATATGCCCTCCCTCCTTTAAGCTGCCTTTGTCAGACACTTTGGTCAGAGTGATGAAAAGCTGACAAAATGCCAGGAATGTTTTTTAAAAATCAGATGTCATTTGTCTGAACTCCTAAATGAGGTTGAGGGTCTATGTTCTCACTCCTCCCTGGATAGCCCTATAATATTCTCATTGTCTTTTGGAATAACTATGGCTTAATGACTGTGTTTAAAAAGTCAAGGGCTGGGGAGAGTCAAGGTATGTGTGGCTGCTGAGCAAATGTAAGGACCTGAGTTTGGATCTCCCAAAATAGCTGCACCTAGCTGTACATGCCTGTGAGGCTAGTGCTAGCACAGGGGTGGGAATGGGGAATCATTGGTGTTTGCTGGCCACTGGTATAGCATAAAATGGAGAGTTCTAGGTTCAGGGAGAGACCCTGCATCAAGGGAATAAAGTGGAGAGTGATAGAGAATGCTTAATGTTCTCCTCTGATCTCTATGTGCACAGATAGGCCATGGGCACATACACACATGTGCACACACACACACACACACAGAGAGAGAGAGAGAGAGAGAGAGAGAGAGAGCGCTTAAATGGCAAATCTCATTGCTGACACAGCAATCACCACCCTGTGCTAATCCATCCTACTCCCTTGGCTTTTTATCCTGGTGTTCATAGTCAGTCTTCTAGGTGGTTCTGAGAGTCTCTGGAAGCCTCTATTTCAGGCATGACCTGCTGCCTTCTTATCACGATAAGCAACCTTGCTCTCTTCATTTCCAGCTATCTTCCTACTATAGTTATATCACCAGTTTTGCTTAAATCCACATTTGAGCTGTGTATCATTAGGACCACATATCATTCACTGATGAGTTAACAACTGTTTTGTTTTTATTGTTGCTTAAATTTTCCCACTCCCACTAATACCATGAAATAGCTGCCGATACAATTCTCCTGAGTCACCTCTGGTAATTGGCCTACCACTTTCCTATTCTGCAGCTGCTGCCAAGCCCCTATTGATACACCTCCTTTCTCAAGGTCACCAAGTTCCTACTCTAATCAGAACTAGTGGTGGTGACTCTAGGAGGGGCTCTGCCTTGTGACTCTTGAACTAAGTCCTTCCTGTCTTCTCACCCTGGGAATCCCCCTGAGCATCCTTCTTGCCCTGAATCTCTGTTTCCTGAATACCATCTCCTCTGTCTTGTTTGGTCCCCTTGTCCTAGAGGGCCAATTTCAACGCCTCCTCCCCACCTTCCTGGCAAAGATGCAGGGAGATAAACTTCTAGGTACTTTGCTCATCTGAAAACATCTTCATTCTACCTTCATCAGTTAGTATCCATGTTTGGAATTCTTGATTGAAGATCATTTTCAGTAGGTGTTATGATTTTGTCAACTGATATTCTAGGCTAGGGTGTTACTGTTGAGAACTTGAGTTGTGGTGGTTTGAAATTTGCAGGCAAAGGGACAGAACTAGAAAAAAAAACATACTAAGTGAGGTAACCCAGACCCAGACAGACAAATATTATATGTACTTACTAATAAGTGGTTTCTAGACATAAAGCAACCCACAGTTCAGAACCCCAGAGAACCTAGACTACAAAGACCCTAAGAGAGACATACATGGATCTGCCTAGGAAGGAGAAAAAGACAAGATCGAGTAAATTGGGAGTGGGTGGGAAGGGGGGAGGGGAGGAAGAGGGAGGGGAGGAAAACGGGATGTGAGGAGAAATGTATAGCTCAATTAAAAACAGTAAAGTATAAAATAAAATAATGAAAAAGGAAAATGGCCTCTGTGGTGGCATTCCATTTGTATTTTAATAAATTTTGCCTGAGGATCAAAGAGTAAACCAGCCACACACAATGACACACCTTCAATCCCAGCAGCCACACTGGCCAGCCTTACAGACCAGGCAGCAATGACAGACACCTTAATCCCAGCAGCCACACTGACACACACCTTTAATCCTAGTAACCACACTAGCTTGCCATAGAAACCAGGTAGTAGTGGTGCATTCCCATAATCCCAGAACTAGAAAGGATTATAAAATGATAGGAGACAGCTCTCAGACACAGTCTCATTCTGAGATTCCTGGAGGCAGGATCGCCATTTCGAACTGAGGTAGAGGTAAGAGCCAGTGGCTGGCTGTTTTACTTTTCTGGTTTGGGTTTAACCCCAGTTTCTCTCTCTGAGTTTTTATTAATTGTGCTTCAGGTCCCCCAAAGGAAATGACACTATAGGAGGTGTGACCTTGTTGGAGTAGGTGCGGTCTTATTGGAGGAAGTGTGTCACTTGTGGTGTGGGATTCGAGGTTTTTTTTCTCAAGCACTCCTTGGTGCGACTGTCGGTCTGTGTGTTGCTCAAGGTCTTTCTGGAATTTTTGGAATCTTACCTTTATCCCTGCTACTCTGAAGTTTCCTAAGGTTATACATTGGTTTAAGTCTTCTTCGCTCACCTCTTGGATCAGTGGTTTGGACCATTCTGTTTAGGAGAGCACCTGGGCCTTCACCTCTCTGCTTTCACTGGAACTGCTGCCCGGATACACAGGGTCCCCGGTCTTAGCTTCATGTTGTCTTATATCTGTCTCTTGTAGGTCACCCATTCCCTTGCTTATTCTCCTTTTTATGGCATCAATCTGATATTAACCTTCTAACTCCTTTACAGGAAAAAGTCCTGAATAACAAGGAAAAGGGGGAAAAAATCCAAAAACAATTTTTCTTGTTTTTAGGCATTTAAAGTATGCTTATAGAAAAATTACCCTTTCTAAAAATAAGTAAATATAGATATTACTGATTTCTCTTACTGCCTTTAGAAAATTTTGATCTGTCTTTCTACCTTTAATTTTTTTTCCCCAGGGACAGTGTTTTTCTGTGTATCCCTGACTGTTCTGGAACTCTCTCTGTAGAGCAGACTGACCTCAAACTTACAGAGATCCACCTGCCTCTGTCTCCCAAGTGCTAGATTTAAAGGTGCGCGCCAACACTTCCAAGTTTTGTCTTGTTTTGTTTTTTGGTTTTGGGTTTTTTGTTGTTGTTTTGGTTTGGTTTTTTTGCTTTATCTTGATGTTTCTTGTTGGGGAATACCTATTCCAAATAATCATTAGATTCTGATGTTGACTAGGAGCTATTTAGAGAAGGATGTTCATTGTGGGCTGATTTCCAAAGGCCCCCTACTTCACCATAGCCTAGCTGTTGCCCACAGGGGATGCAAGTGCATTTTTTTTAAATCTCAGTTTTCCATAAGCTCCACAACCTTGATGTGTGGCCCCTAAGTTTCCCTGGAGACAGCACCTCTTGTCCTCCAAACAGCTGCCTATGGAGTTTGTGAGGCCAGAGCAGAAGTTGCTTTACAGTGTAGACTGCTTGCTTTCATCAGCTTCTGGTCTCATGTTCCATGATGCTCAGCATGTGGGACCTCAAGCTTTGTAGACTTTGGAACCTCATGAGGAAGTGTAGCTTGCTTCTTGCCATGGATCCTTCAGCATTTCAGCATGATCTGTCCTTCTGAGATGCTTACCACTCCTCCATCGCACCTCTGCCTTAGGTACAGGGTAGATATGCTGGTTACTTTTCACTGTGGGCTTGACACAATCTACAACCACTTTGGAAGAGAGCCTTCCTGAGGAATTATCTACATCAAGTTAACCTGTGGGGGATTGTCTTGGTTGTTGAGGTGGGAAGACCTAGCCCACTATGGGCAGTACCATTCCCTATACAGAGGGTCTCTGACTATATAACAGTCGGGAAATCTAGAAGCAAGCAGGTGGCAAGGATGCATTCGTTTCTCTGTAATCCTGACTGCCGATGTGAGGCTCTAAGTTGCTACAATGGACTGTAACATGGGACTGAATACCAAACAAATTCTTCCTTCCCTAGGTTGCTTTCAGTCGGGGTATTTTAGCACAGCACCAGAAATGGATGTTATCTGGGAGAAAGTTTCAGGAGTAGGGCAGAAATGTTCTCATTGATGCATCTTATACCATAGTCTATACTGAGTGGGACATTAAGTCTGACTCAGGTCTACATCTTTTAATCCTCACAACTCTTGCCATTACCATTAATAGGACTCAGGTCCAGAGGGGGTGAGTTCTCACCAATGTTAAAGTGGAGAAATTTCTAAGAAACTGGATCTGACCAGTGGTAATGCCCATGTTCTCTGTCTCTGTCTCTCTCTCTCTCTCTCTCTGCCTCTCAACAGGCTGAGACCAAGGGAAGGGGTGGTAAACTATAGTTAAGCTAGAAGTAAGACGCCCTTAGTTTATATTGTCAGCTTGCCTTGGAAATAACTCTTTGGGAATGTCTTGAAAAAAATCTTCTAGATTAAGGGCACTGGAGAGGAGACCAACATTTCATGAGCCCGCTTTTCAGACTGCATCAAAAGGCAAAAGCTGGCTGCGTAGCACCATTTCCCCCCTCAGCTTCCTGCCTGCAGATGCGGTGGAACCAGCAGCCTCATTCTCTTGACTGCCAGGCCTTCCCCGTCATCACGAACTTCAGCTATGAGCAGGAGTGAACCCTTTCTTCCTTAAGGTGCTTTGCTCTGATACTTTGTTTCAGAAACCAGGAAGGTAATTAATACAGGGGCAGCCTGTTAACCAAACATAGCAAGAAGAAGCAATATGAGAAGCAGAGGCCCAAAGAGTAACAGGCGCCCCAAATTTAGACCATGGAGGAAGATAAGGTATTAGTCTTAAGGGAAAGTGGGGAAGAAATTACTTCTCCAGAATAAAGGTCAGTGAGTCTAGTGACATCATACTATGAGGTCAAGAGAAATACTTTTTGTGGTTTATGCCCATTCCAAGACATCAATGCCTTTCAGACCCTCTGCCTGTCATTGCTTTTGGACTGGAACATAGTGTCCAATGTTCTTCAGACCCCGCTCTCACTGTAGAATCATCTCCCAGGTACCCAGCGCTGTTGATAAAAGAGCACTATAGAGGCAATAGCGGTGGTCCATCTATGTGCATGGACCAAAGAGTTCATCCTGGCATTAACAAGCCCTATTTAATTTCATCTTGATAACAAGCATTAAAAGCAACCATGGATTTCACACCACAGACCAGCTCTGGCTGATAACAGTTGCCTGCAGCACCATCGGGAAACGGATTCTTCAGCTCCGACTAAGCCTCAAGGGCATAAAACCTGGCCGTTGATTTGTGATGCCTGCCCGTGGATGTAGACCTAGAGAACCAACTCCCTCTGTCTCCTCTTTCCATCGTGCATTCTCCATAAATGTGACCAGGAGGCTCTCAGGGCTTCCATGCAGGTCACTGGTCAGAGATGGACCAGACAGAGTCAAGGACGGCATCATTAGGCCTCCCACTTGAACAGAGTTTGTGACATCTCAGACTGATTTTCGTTCCATTTATTTGAGTATGAGTGTGTGTGTACATGTGTGTGTGTGTACATGTGTGTATACATGCATGGAGGTCAGAGGACAACTTCTAGGTGTCAGGTCTCTCTGTTTACTCACTGGGTCCCAGGGATCAAACTCAGGTCATTGGGCTTGGAAACAAGGGTCTTAACTAGGCGAGCCATCTTACCGATCCTTAAGATTCATTTTCAAATTGTATCCTATGCCAATCCCGTGTCCAGGAGAGGCTTTCTGTAAAACTTCTACCTGGGGCAGACCACAGGGGAGAATATTCCTTGTATAATGCCCATTGTAGGGATGTGGAATCTGGGACGTTGGACAGTAAGCAAATCACAGGAGAGAAGAGATAAGTGCTCAAGATTTTGACCCCTGAGGTTCCACATGTAGACAGCAACACTCCCAAGACCTCACTCTGTGTCTGAAGAAACGCCAAGACTCATGGGAGGAAAGTGAGGCATACAGCAGCTTCCACAAATCACAGCAAAATAAATGAACAGGCACACGCATGCTCAAGCAGCTCATAGTTTTATCATAAAATATAAACGTTCTAAATTAAGACTCTTACTTTCTATCTTACCAACAACAACAAAAACAAAAACCAGTCATGTTAGCTAAACACAGGTGCCTGTGTGGTCTTAGAATAGGAGGGTGTGTCTGCGGTGTGCGGTATCTGAGGGAGTCTATGCAGGTAAGTGTTGGTCAGTAGATGAGTCTGGTCTTGCTGTTTTCTGGCGGCCACCTGGTTGGAACCTTGACTTTCCAAACTTCACACCAAGCTGTTGCAGAATCCAGAATTCCAGAACCTTTAGCCCTGATCCAAGGGCATAGAGAGGTGGGGAGAGAGAAAGCAGTCTAAAAGCGTATTCCATTCCCACCAGAGGAAAAATAGGGGCTGTTCATCAGGGGGGCTCTGGACGCCGAGTTGAACCTGGAGAGGGGAGATAGAAGCAGTGATGAAGTCTCTGGTGTTCCTGGAGTGACTGGAAAAAAAAATCATCTATTGGTTTTGTGACTGTCAAAGGTTGGAAAGCTGGGATGAGCTTGGAGAGTGAAGGCTTTAGCATCATACAAGGTTTTGCTCTGGGCAACTCAAACCCCAAATGACAGCATTGAAGGACAATGATGACTGCGTCCCTTACTATGTTGGTGCTGAGGGCATGTATGGATGATGCCTAGTGTTCATGCTGTGTCCACAAAGGGGCCACCAAGAATGAAGCAACCCAATTCTGAGCACCTCACCTCTAGGCCTGTGAGCACCTATCTCTCTTAGAGGAGCAAACACATTAGGAAAGTTCACAACTTCGCAGAACACAGCCCATCCTGGCATCTGATCTCAGAGTTCAGCCAGTATCAGCGCAGCCGCCCCGTATAGCTGCTTCCCCGTCAACCCCTTTATCCCTACACTCCTCAGAGCAGCAACCCTGAGACACCACTGTGTGAATGCCTGGCATGTTGCTCGGACTCTCAGGGAAGCAAGGGAGAGGCGTGCCTCCGCTTCAAAGAGCAGAAATCCACACACCTCCCTGATTTCTTCACCAGCACACTTGTATGTATGCTTCAAACAGTTCAAAGGTCAGCTCCTCCATGAACTGTTCCCTGACCTCTTCAGATGAGACTGATGCAAACTTCTGGGATCTGACTGCAATGCCCTCGCCCATCTCCTATCATACATCAAATGGAAGTAGAGCTTAATACAAACCGCAGCAGAGCAAACAGCTAGATTTAGTCTAATCCAGGGATTCTCAAGCACTTTTCAGCTGGGCAGATGTGCACTGCGCAAGACAGTCACCTTGGCTCTCCCATCAGATGGAAAGACAACAAAGTGGGTGGTGTTAGGGGAAGGAGGAGGGACGGAAACAAACCAGGGCGAGGGTCTAATGGCCTCAGCTGCCTGCAATATCTGTGGCTCCCTAGCTGTATCAGTCCACAGACCAGCCAAAATTTGTATACAATTTCATATCCTTCTCTCTAAAATGAGTTCCAGAACAGCAGCAACAGTTACCTGGATGCTCACTACTCCATGCTCAGCACCCAACCCAGGGCCTGCCAGCACATCCCTAATAGGCAAACTGCCTATGGAAAACATATCTCTTTTTCTCTTTTAAAAACCACACTGAAGGGGATGGAGAGACAGCTCAGCAGTTAAGAGCATTGGCTGCTCTTCCAGAGGATCCAGGTTTGATTCTCAACACCTACATGACGGCTTACAGCCATCTATAACTTCAGTCCCAGGGGATATGGCACCTTCTTAGTACCTTCTTGGGCACTGCACACCTATGGTGCACAGACATATATAAAGACAAAACACATATATCCATAAAATGAAAATATATATATATATAAAGCATTTTGGATTATAAATGATTGACAGCGATGGCAGCATAGTTTGTGCCTGTTATCCTAGCACTTGGGAGGTGGATATAGGAAGGTCACAAATCTGAGGCCAGTTCAGACTCACTAGACCCTGTCTCACAAAAACAGGGGCTGAGGTGTGCCTCCGTGCCAGAGTATTTGCCTAGCATGTAGAAGGTCCTAGGTTTAATTCCCAGCACTGGAAGACAAGACAAGGGTATTGTAAGATGCCCTGGATTTTGATTTGATTTATAAAATAAAAGCGGAAACAGTAACAACAACTATCAGTAACAAATCAACCATGCTGCCTCTCATATCCGATCACTGCACTCCACAGCGCCAGCTTCTCTGGGTGGATCACTTACAATCAAATCACCAAGGGTCGAGAGTGCATGTACATAGGGGGCCAAGAGGAGAAGCAGTGCATTTGGACAAAAGCTACCAAGGAATGCTTCCTGGAGGAGGGGAAAAGGGGAGGGGAGGAGAGAGAAAGGGAGGGGAGGAGAGAGAAGGAGAGAGGAGGAGCTACATCAGCTCCTAGCAGAGGTTCTCAGCCTTCCTAATGCTGCAACCCTTTAAGACAATTCCTCATGCTGTGGTCCCCAACCATAAGATTATTGATGTGGGATTCCTTTCTATATGCTTTGTATATGTTTTATTACCATTGGTTAATAAAGAAGCTGCTTTGACTTATGACAGGGCAGAATAAAGCCAGGTGGGAAATCAGAACAAAGATATAGAGAGCAGGCGGAGTCAAGGAGATACTATGTAGCTGCCGAAGGAGAAAGACACCGGAGCCTTACTGGTAGGCCACAACCTCATGGTGATACATAGATTAATAGAAATGGGTTAATTTAAGGTGTAAGAGTTACTTAATAAGAAGCCTGAGGTAATGGGTCAAACAGTGTTGTAATTAATATAGTTTCTTTGTGATTATTTGGGTCTCGGCAGCCAGAAATAAAAGTGCGGTCTTGGTTTGCAAATTATTTTCACTTCTACATCATAACTGTAATTTTGCTACTGTTATGTGTCGTAATGTAAATAGCTGTGCCTTCTGATGATCTTGGGTGAACCCTGTGAAACTGTCGTTCAACCTCAAAGGGATCGTGACCCACAGGTTGAGAATCACTGTCCTAGAGTGTGGCGAGCATGCATCCTGACTTACTTGAGGCAAATGATAAAATAGTGTTTCCAGAGCAAATAGCAAGTGTTACTCATGCCCCAGTAAATGCTCAAACTTATTATTTTATTACTTGGAGGATAAATTGTTTAGTTCTCATTCTTTTTTTTTTTTTTTTTTTTTTTTTTTTTTTTGGTTTTTCGAGACAGGGTTTCTCTCTAGCTTTGGAGCTTGTCCTGGAACTAGCTCTTGTAGACCAGGCTGGCCTCGAACTCACAGAGATCCGCCTCTGCCTCCCGAGTGCTGGGATTAAAGGTGTGCCACCACTGCCCAGCTCTGGTTCTCATTCTTGGTAGGGCATGCAAATCAACTGGACAGAGGGACTGAAGGGCTTTCCTCCTACTCCTCCTCTGCCTCTTCCTCCTCTTCCTCTGAGAACATGGGGCCCTTGTTCCTGTCTGTCCCACTTCATCCCCTCTTACCTATTGCTTCCTTGCTTTTGATGACCCTGCCTGTCTTCCAGATCAGATCAACTATCTACCCACGCATACATCTTCCCTTCCCTGATCCAGCCTCACCAGGTCTTGTTCAGTCCTCAGCTTCATAACTCCCTCAACAATGATACTACCTAGAGTTTCTCCATGTTGGCTCTCATAGTGCTCAGCTTGCATTTCCACACTTGGATCCTGGCTCTCATGTGATTTTCTGCAGAATCACTTCCTGCACATCACTTCCATTCTCTTCCTGATTCCCCCGTGGTACACACACATACACACACACACACACACACACACACACACACACACACACCTCACTACATCTTGCTTCCCAGATTTTTTCCCCAACCCCCTTGCCCCTTGCAGCTCCTCCACCTGCTGGAGACCCCTGAGCTGGGTCCTTGGGTCTCTTCTATGGATGTGCACTCCCTGGTGATTCATCTCGTTCCATGCCTTCATCTGTCATCTACATTCTAATGACCCCCAAATTCATTACCAGCCCCAACCTTGCCCCCATGCTCCAGGCTCCTGTATCTGCCTGTCTGCCAATAGTTCCACTCCTCTGCCGGTGATGATTTCAATGAGAAATGAAAAATCCACCCATACTCTCAGGCATTTGGAGACCCAGTCCCCAGTTGGTGGCACTGTTTGGAGAAGTTTAGGAGGTGCTGCTTCCTAAAGGAACTATTTTTTACTGAGGGGCAGCCTTTGAGAGTGTAAGGTCTCTATTGACAGTTCATTTGGTCTCTCTGATTCATGCTGTGGCTAAAATGTGAGCTCTCAGCCAACCTGTTCCTGCCTTCCTGCCTGCTGTTTGTTGTCATGCCTCCCTCTAAGATGGACTTGGATCCCTCTAGGACCATATAATCTCTTTCTTCTGTAAGGTGCTTTTGGCCTTGCTCTAATCATGAAAGCCTAAGCATTTGCCACCGTCACCCATCTAGTGCACAGAGCAGAAGCCTCCGACTTGTGCTTCTCCCTGCCCCCCCCCGAAGCCTGTCTGCCCTCGTTCCTTGTCCTCATTCCATATGTAACCATGATCAAGGCCCACTGGTTCTGCCAAGAAAATGAACGTCCTAGATCGGTTCACATGTCCGTTTTCTCATAGGAACCACCCCCTCTACACCATCAGCATTCATTCATGGGCAGCATTGAAGACCCCAGGCTTGACCCCTGCATCAGCCCTCATGCCCATTGCCCATTCTTCATCCCTTGGCCAACATAATCTGCTCCATATGGGAAATGAGAGCATGCTCGTCCCCACGTCAAAGGTCTCCAGGACATCCTGCTGCTCTCAAAACACCATGCTGATCCGTCCTGACCTGTCCAGCCCTGACTGATTTCTAATTTCTATTCTACCCACTCTCATCAGTCCCTCACACTCCATTCACTCAGGGGCCTTGGCATGGCTAACTTGTCTGGGCAGAGTGCTTGTCTCTCATACACATGCACGGCCATGGTTCAGGAGGCCTTCCTTGCCAAGTGTGGTGGTTCATGACTTACTCCCAGTACACATATTGTGTTGGGGAGGCAGGATGATGGCTGTAAATTCAAAGCCAGCTCTAGGTAGCATAGTGAGAACTTGTTTAAGGAAGGAATAGGAGGAGGAAAAAAAGAAGAGGAGGAGGAGGAGAAGGAGGAGAAGGAAGAAGCGGAGACGGAGGAAGAGAGGAGGAGAAGAGAAGAAGCCTTCCCCTCCTTTGGGCGTCTCTGATGACACGTTTGGATCTTATCTCTGCACACACCCCCAACACAAAATCTGGGGATCAGCATCAGGTCCGCATGCCTGCATAGTGAGCACTTATTGACTGAGCCATCTTCCAGCTCCTTCCATCAGATTTTTGTTTGTTTATTTGCTTGTTTTTTGTTGTTTTGTTTTGTTGTTTTTGAGACAGGGTTTCTCTGTAGCTTTGGAGCCTGATATGGAACTAGCTCTCATAGACCAAGCTGGCCTCAAACTCACAGAGATCCGCCTGCCTCTGCCTTCCGAGTGCTGGGATTAAAGGCATGCACTACCACTGTCCAGCTGTTTTATTTTGGTTTTTGTTGTTGTTGTTGTTGTTTTGATAAATGAACAAATCATACTCTTTAGAGATCCAGGCTGGCACCTGTTTCCGGCCCCATCCTTCCGGTTTCCCCAGCTCCCTGAGGCGTCATTATCCCCACTCACCGCATTTCCTTGCTCATCGCTCTTCTCTGTCTCCAGTGTTTCCCACTCTTCCCAGCTTTGTGCCTACATCTTGGACTGTCCCTTCCTGTCCCTCTCCCCCCCCCCCCCCCCCGTCTCCCCAAAGACATAAAGGCACCAGGTCTCTGACCTTTGTGTTTACAAATCCTCTGGCTCTCTGAACAGCCAGCACTCTGGTTTGTCCCTGGGAAGAAGCACAGGCGGTAGCACAGATGTGACTGCTAGCTGTGGGAGGGTTCTTTGTGTCTCCGGCAGCCTCTTTCACTCTCTCCTCCAGGAAGGTAATAGATAACCTCTTGTTGAGACCTCCAGACTACACCCCATCTCCTGTTCTCTCCCCTAGGCCTGCGTGTTCACTCTGATGTGCCCAGCCTTTATTAGATCCCCAGGCAGAGCAGCCAAAAGCCTTTAATAATCCCATCCCAACCTCCTTTTCCAATCCTATTTTCCACCTTTTCCAGGGACAAATCTACTACTTCAAGCCATACACACCTCTGTCCTTGGGCCTCTAGCTTGCCTTGCACCTTCAGGGCTTGAAGTCACTTGCCTAGCATGTGTCAGAATCTGGGTTCAATTCCTGGCACCTCAAAATCAAGAGCTCAAGGGGGTATTTAAATGATTGCCTTGCCCCTTCCCACTGCAGGGCCTGACTCTCCCTGCCTAGACTGCCTCCTCTAGGCACTCACTAGGATACCCACTCTGCCATCAGAGGTCCTGCCTCTGGCCTGGACCATTTCATCTTCACTTTACCAGAGCATGTACCATCCAGTCCTGCCAGTCCTCAGTTATTTTTTCTTTATGTGTATGTATGTGTTCTGCATCAATTTACATATGTCATATGTGTGGGGAGAGGTGTGCCTGCAAGGTTAGAAGAGAGCATTGGATCCCCTGGAACTAGAGTTCCATGTGATTATGAGCTGTCAGACTGTCAGTGCTGGGAACCAAACCTGGGTCGTCTGCAGGAACAGTAAGCTGGGCCATGTCCCTAGCCCTACATTTTTTGAATGGAAGAAGTATGCCTTATTATCTATGAATGCCCTGTAAGCTAAGCTCGCATTAACTCCATGAATTCAAACAGTACTTTCTAGTGTGCATGATGATGGGGGGGGTTCTACATGCCATGCTGTGCTCTACAAAATAAAAGGGTGGGAAGAAAGAGAGGAGAAAGTAGAGGAGAAAGGAAAGAAATAAAAAGAAGTCATGGATATCATATTCAAATACCACCATCAACCACCTCTTGAAAAATCCCTGAGCATCCCAGGGGATTAAATGATCTGAGAGTTCTGACTGTTCAGAATCTGCTTGTCTTTGTTTCTCACAGTTTTCCCCAAACAGATCCGACTAGGAAACCTCTCTGAAACATTGATCCCTTTTCGCAAGATATTAGGGGAGACGCAAGATTCAAAGGGCAAGATTCTGGGGTCATGCAGTGGGCCAGGTGGTCAAAGGGTGTGTGCTGGGCAGAGTGGGGAGGGCAGGAATCAATGTCACCCTAGAGAGTTTGATCCTAACCTAGAACCTGAGTTTTTCCAAGTGGGACACACATGCCTAGGATTCTGAGGTCCACAGCAGTGGTATGGCGTCTCCTGCCTTGGGTCACCAATACTAGCTGAGGTTTTGACTCGTTGGAGAAGTAGCTACTCGTTAATTATGTTAAAGCAAACACAACTTTGTAGCTCCAAACCATGCACAATCCAAAAGGAATTTTCATCCTAATTGCCCAGTTTGTGTTGGCAGCTGAGCCCCTTGCACAAACCCAGGAAATGCCAGGCTTTTATACCGATTGGGGGGCATCAGTGGCTAAGTTGTGGGGGACCCTTCACCAGGACCTGTCAGAAGGCCAGGCTAATCCTGCAAGATTAGCCTGGCAAGGACTCCAAATGCGTCAGGAAGTGGATAAGAGTCATATAGAGATTAGCTAACCACATTCTTTGCAAATCACCCAATGATAATGATGGCATCCCGAGCCACCTATGGAGAGAATAATTGCGCAGCTGCAGTTCTACAGCCAGCCTGTAGGTGGCAGTCTGCAAAGTACCTTCCAAAGGCTCCTCCTAGATCCCAGCCCAGGCTCACCTCCAGAGGTGTTGATCCAAGTCCTCAGAGACATTGGGCACAGGTACAAAGACATGCCCCACCACCACCACCACCATGGGGCACATATACCAAGAAAGACTCTATGAAGCCCACCCCGCTCACTTGCCTTCTCTGACAGCCATCTGGATTCAGGTCAGATCCCCACCCCCACCATGACCAAGGACTCACCCATATCCCTGGGCGAAGAGGTATGGAGGCCCATCTCCTGCCATCAGGGTAGGATCTCGGGGATTGGCGGGCAGCTTCTGGGGTGTCCTCTGAGGATATGGATAGTTGGGCTGGACGAAAGGGATATAGCTCATCAGGGGTGTGTAGGAAGAGTGGAAAATTTGCTGTCCCATCTGCTGTGGGTTGTACGGTGTCACCTGCATGGCAGAGAGAAGAGAGAGACAAGATCAAATTTCCCAGCCCTGACCCTAACCCCAGCTGCTACCCTATCAATCTGTGTGTGCCATCCTTGCCTTATGTATGAGTCTCAAACTCCTAATCTGTAAAATGGACAAACACTATCTACTCTGCTGAGATTCACGCTATTGTCTTCTACCTTCAGACCTCAACAGACTGTGAGCCCTACACAACCGCACTCAGTAGAAATCCCTGTCAGGGAAGAACAGATCTGTGCTGTGAAGACTGCTGTACAGCTGTCAGCTATGATTGTCAAGTGCTCGAAATCCAGTTGGGGTGAATGAGGAGGTAAAGTCTGGATGTTATTGAGTTGCGATTCCTGTAAACGGCTGCACGTGGCTAGTGCCTGCAGCATTGGATAATATATAAGAAAGTGAAAAAAGGAGGCAGGGCAACAAAAACCTGAGGGAAAGATGGGAATTCAGTGGGATTTCTGCCGGATACTGGCCAAATGCCCACTGAGGACGGGGGCTTCTACCCATCTTATTCATTGATACTACTGCAGCTCTGAGACAGCAGAGTGGATGCAGTAAGAGAGGCCAGGGAAGAAGCCGGAAGAAGGGGGAGTACTAAGCATCTGATGGCATGATGGGGGCACTCTTCAGGAACAACACGTCCCATTACTGGCAGGCCTTTTCTCACATGGATCCTCCTGTGTGCTGCGGGAGTTTCTGACAGAGCTGGGAAAGTTTCCGGATTTCCATCATAGAAGCCACAGTACTCAAAGGCCCCCTTTCTCTTTCCCTCCATGTTTAGGTCTAAGATAAACCCAGTTGGTGAGTGGTGGTGGCTCATTCCTTTAATCCCAGCACTCAGGAGGGAGGCAGAGGCGAGTGGGTCAGCCTGGTCTCTACAGGGCAAGTTTCAGGACAGCAAGATCAGCTACACAGAGAAATCCTGTCCCCCAAAACAAAACAAAACCCCCAAAAGGCCAAAATGAATAAATAAAGGAAAATAGAAAAAGAAAGTAGAAGCCCCTGTCCTCAGTGGGCATTTGGCCAGTATCTGGCAGAAATCCCACTGGATTCCCATCTTTCCCTCAGGTTTTTGTTGCCCTGCCTCCTCTTTTCACTTTCTTATATATTACCCAACGCTGCAGCCACTAGCCACGTGCAGCCGTTTATAGGAATCGCAACTCAATAACATCCAGACTTTACCTCCTCACTTAGTCAAGTGTGTACGAAACCCTCGGGCTGTGGGAGACCCTTCACCTCACCACTGTCACTACAGCTCCAAACCCTGTGAAACAAGACCCTCTGATCTTATCCTGATTGTCAGTTTCATGGAGTTTAGAATCACCTAGGCTGGGCTTTGAGGGTGTTTCCAGAGAAGTTTAACTGAGGACAGAACCACCCTAAATGTGGACAGTTTGAGTCCAATCTAAATGATTTTAGACTGGATAAAAGGGGGGTTAAGATCCCTTGAACACCAGCCTTCATCTCTCCTCGTTTCCTAACTGTGGGTGCACTGTGACCAATGGCCTCATGCTCCTGAGTCATGTCTTCTCACCATGATGAGCTGTGCTCTCCAACTGCGCAGAGAAATAAGAACAACCCTTCCTTCAGTCGTCTTTACCAGTTCTTCATCATGACAAAGAGCAAAATGACACAGGTCCCCATTACTTCCATTTGAGAGATAAAGAAGCTGAGGCTCCCAGAAGTAAAATAACTTGTCCCCAGTCCTAAATTACAGCCAGAACCCCCAGGGAGAGCCCAGAGTCGGGTTCTGTTCCAGCCGTACTATGCTGTGTACTCCCTGAAGGCTGAGTCCCTCCCCCAATCTTTGCCATGCCACTCAAAGAAAGGATGCAGGGCCCAGAGATACTGAGTGTGGGTACTGAAACCCTGAAAGGACAACTGTCCCACTAGTTCGTTGGCATGAAAGATACAGAAGAAACCAATAAATAGCAGTGGCCTTTGTCTTTAAAATTCCTACCATGCTTTATACAAATCCTTCGCCTATATACACACTCATAATCACCTCAAAAGATTCTTTGAGCCAGGAGGGGGTGTTACTGTTTGCAGGTGGAGGGATCCTGAGACAGGCTCTCTCATCCCAGTTAGGATGGGGAAGTCTCTTATTCCTAATGAATGAGTCCTGCCCAAGGTAGTTTTCACCTATGGGCCCCTCTCTACCCTCCAGAACAAACCAGCATTATGCCAGCTCAGAGAAGAGGTTTTTCAGAGAAAGGATGGAAATTCCTGGGAGGGACCAAGGTAGAATAAGACGGAAGTGAAATGTGGATTGTCCATGGACCTGTGTGTGAGGTGCAAGTCCTCTTGGGAGTGAGGAACACTTGTCTTCAGCCCCAATCTAAATGATTTTGTTCATATCTCATCTTTGCCTCAACACTAGTACCTCTGAGCCTGTTTCCATGTCTGTTGATGAGTATATGCGAGCTATATGTGAGCAGGTATGCCAGCTCAAGCAGCTAGAGAGTATGTGAGTAACTAAATGTATTTCTCATGTGTGTGTGTGTGTGTGTGTGTGTGTGTGTGTGTGTGTGTATGTGTGTATGTGGGGGGAGGTGGCAGTGGGTAGGTACAGGTACATACACCACTGTGCACATGTGGAGGTCAGAGGACAGCCTTGGTTGTCAGTCCTCACCTTTCACCTTGTTTTGAAGCAGTGTCTCTTGCTGTTCACTGCTATATACATCAGACTAGCTAATCCATGAGTTTTCGGGGATTCTCTTGTCTCCATGCCCCATCTTGCCATAGGCACACTGGGATTACAGATTCATGCTAGCTTTACATGGATTCCAAGGGTTCAAACTCTATTCCTTTATGCCTGGAAAGTAAGCACTTTATACACTAAGCCATCTTCCCAGCCCACTACCTATTTCTCTCTGCTTCTCTCTACGTAGGTCTGTTACTGTTTCTGCTCCTATTGCAGCACTTTTGTATATCTGTGTGCAAGAGGTGTCCAGCAAGGTGACCAAGAACCCAAGGCTGCTCTTTAGTTAATACATAAGAGGCAATGGTACCTGAAGTACCAGTGCAACTCATACTGCCACATTCAGCAAATAAAACTACAGGCCACCAGTTGAATCCAAACCGGAAATAACCTGTGAATGCATTTTTAACATAAATATGTCTTGTGCAATATTTAAGATTTACTTATACTAAAAATGTATTCATTATTTATTTGAATTTCAAACCAAACTGAGTGTCTTGTTTGGGAACTAGCCAGCTCACATAGCATGAGGATGCCTCTTGCCACACACATGCTGGGCAGAGCTGTGGGGTTTGGTCCAACTGAAAGTGTGTGGCCATCTCCATGCACAGAGCCGAAGCTTCTGGAAGTACTGTGAGTTTCCTCTTTATCTTTATATGCTTCTGTCACCCGACGGGAGAGAAGCAATAGCTCCTGCATCTTCAGCTCAGACCCCAAAAGAGCAAGGAGACCAGACCCTGATGCTGATCCACAGCCCAGTTCAGCCAACCCAGAGACTTGTGGGCAAGAGCTAAAGACTCCTGGAAAGTCTCTGAGTCATTGAAGCTACTTGCTGTCACAGCAAACCCAAACTTATGTGTTACTGCGTTGGTCTAATCTCTTTATCCCTCAGTTTTTCCATCAATAGCATGACTCACAAGGTGGTTGAGAAGGTTAAAGTAGTGTAGGAGATGCCTTCAGGAAAGGTCTGGCATTCTCATGCAATAAGAACTCTTTTAAGTCACATCTGGTTTCACCGTGTGCTAAGTCAGTGATGGACTAGAAAGTAAGGATGATGGCCACTAAGGCTAGGATGAAGGAGCAGATAGCCATCTGACCTAAAGACCTTGTCAAGGCACAGAAGGGGAAGTATCTACTCACCTGTCGGGAGTAGCACCCCAGTGGGGGGTGCACGGGTTGCTGGTAGGGCATCCTTGTTGACCGCTGTGGGTACAGGCCCTAAGGAGAAAGAGGAAGGTTCCCAGTGCTAGGTGAGAGCCCCTCGCCTGAGCCCAGAGTCCCCAGCTGGAGCTCAGTATCCCACTCACAGGCCTAGATCTACATCCTAGGTTGACCTCCTCCCATCCCTCAGCTAACTGTCTCCTTGACGTTGCCTAGAGCTGACTGGAGCCAGCTGAGGTCAGCATATCTCAGGCCACTTGACAAGCCCCTTTCAACAGACTGAAGCCTAATTGAATGTTTAGGAGTGTTTTGGAAGTGCCAAAGACTTTCGGCCTTTCAGAGAAAGGCTACTCTACTTCTCTTTCCCTTATCTTCAGAAGTGTGTGGGGCCAGGCCTGCGAAGCCTGTAGGAACAGCCACATTATCATTGCCGATATCTGCATACATAGGCGTGGAGAGCAGAGGTGAACCTCCTGTGTCACTTCTCAGTGGCTGCCCACCTTGTTTGCTTGCTTTTGTTTTTTTAAAGACAGAGTCTCTCCCTGACCTGAGGCTTACCAAGTAAACTACATCGACTGCTTGGAAGTCCTAAAGATCCCCGTCTCCGCCTCCCCAGTACTAGGATCGGAACTCTGTCTCACCATGCCCAGCTTTCTTTATTTGAATTCAGGTGGATCAAACCCAGGTCCTCAAGCTTGCAAGGCAAGCACTTTAAGAACCGAGCTGTCCCCTCAGCCACCATGGGCCTTTTCTACTTTACCCTAAGCCAATTCTACCTTTCACCTAAGATGTGAGGTGTCCTATACTTCTGGGCCCCAGTATTGAAAAATCCATGTTCAAGTATACGTGTATGTGTAGGGGCCAGGGTCTAGCCAGTTGTGATGCTGTGTACAGATGTGCAACAATGCCCCCATGCGTGCTCATTTGGGTTTCTGCTAGGGGCCTGTGTGTATCTTTTGCTCATGGTGATGGTAAGCAGGAGGATAAATAAAGGAATGCCAACAAAGAGCTGAGAAAGCACCTGGGCACTTTGTAAGGACTCTGTAAATGTTAGGTCTGTCCATCATCCCCCCACTGGCCCCTCCCTCTAGGAGCTCTAGCAGCTTAGCCCAAGGGTGGGGCCTGGGATATCCCCATGTCCAAACAGATTCAAAACTCACAGACCTAGCAGAAATGTTACAAAGGGTGGGCCACCCATGACCGCTCCAAATGAGCCAACCCATGACTGCTCCAACCGACCACCCAGTTGTTACCCACATCACAAGGGGGCCCAACCCTAGCCCTGCATGTTCCCACATGGGGACGAGGAGAACTATGAAGGCAGCCTAACATAAAATTGTAAGCTTACTTAAAATATTATTGTAAGATTGTTTAGCAACTATTTTATAACTTGACAGACTGATTCTAGGGCATGGACATCACAAATGACAGTGACTTGTCAAGATGCCATGTAAAGTAAGCATGTTTACTCTCGCAACCCGTGGGCCATGGGCTGTACATGGCTAGATTTAACGTGTTGCTCTAGGCAACTCATCGTCATCCGGTGTGGCCGAGGGAAGCTAAACAGCTGGACACGCTGCACCTAGCATGATGCTCAAAGTCAGTGCACCTCTCAGTCCGGGACTTCTTTCCAGAGCATTCTCCATCCCAAAGTGTTGCTTCTGCACTGGGCTTGGTTTGTGTCAATCACCAAAATGGCAATGGTGGACACCGTGCTCCTGACGATGCCCTTAGCTCCTCATGAAGGGCTCCAGGATCTCTGATGTGGGGTTACCTCAAAAGCCCCCCAGCTCCTCTTGTTCTAGCTTCCCGGTCTCTGAGACTCACACTTCCTATCAGAGAACCCTGCCCTTCCCCTGTCACTAAGCAGTGACACTTGCGCACTTCCTATCAGAGAACCCTGCCCTTCCCCTGTCACTAAGCAGTGACACTTGAGATGTTCCTGTTTTGGCCCCTCCAACTTCCACCAGTCCCTCCACCACCCCTCATGTCCTATTGCCTGAAGTTCTGCAACAACTTCAGCCTCACTCACCCTCCGTCATGACCTCTCCCAGTCCCTCCCACCCCATCCTGGAATGAAAATCGTCAGAGAAGTCTTCCCAAAGGGATGACCTTGCTCATTCCAGGCCCTTGGTGAGCTGCAGGCCTCTGGTCAGCTTGTTCAGGGCCCCTCGACTTCTGTTTCCTTTGAACTCCACTAACAAAGCTTAACTGCTATTCTTCCAGGCCTGCGAACGCCAGGCCACCATCCACCAACACCACCTGTTCTGCACTAGGCCACACGGGGATCACTGGAGGGCATACAGCTGGCCAGCCCTGCCCCCTCCTTGTAAAAGACGTTGCCTCCTTCATTAGTATGAGAAAGGCTGCATGACCCTCGGGTGTCTGCGGTTATTAGAATTGCAGCTTTGTAAAAGCGTGAGCAAGTAAGGGCCAATAAGCGTCGGCTCCTCTTCGCTGGAGGCCATGGCCTTTCCCCACATGGCTTCCTGTCTTCATCTGAAGATGCTCATGCTCCTCCGTGTTAGGAACCTTGTCTTCCTATCTCTGAGTCTCTCCACCATGGAGCTCTGAGTAAATTGGATTTGGGGCCTCATCTTTATTCCTTAGGCCCTGTGTGGAACAGACCGTGATAGACTAGTCCCCCGTTCTCTCTGCCCCCTCAAGGTCTACTGAACTCCCTGACCCCCTTTTCTTGGAGCTGAATATTAATGCAATGAACATCTGTGTCACCCTGGAGATTTTAAGAGTCCTTCCCTGTGCTTGGGCTCAATTAATCCTTACAACCAAATCAGTTTCTGCGGCTGCTGTAATTATGATAAGCCCGGCTCTCCTACAAACTGGGGCAGTTAAGGCACTTGCCCAAGGCCACACAGGGAAGATGCTGCAGAGCCCTCTCACCCATCTTCTGCCTTCCAGATCTGCCTTCTCTCTACTGTATCAGGCCTCCTGATCAGTTGTCCCAAACCGAGCACTAGGAGATTCTGAGACACCATGAGAAGGCGAGATGCTGTCTTTAGCCACCTTCTAGGAGGATCAGCTCCTTCATGGCCGTCTTTGGTTGGACCCACTTACTGCCTGAATTGTCTCACAAAATTCAGTAGGTCTTCCTAGCCAGGCCAGGACATTACTTCTTTGCAGAAGTGGATGGATGGATAGATTGATGGATAGATGGATGGATGGATGGATGGATGGATGGATGGATGGATGGATGGATGGATGAATGGATGGATGGGTGGGTGGGTAGATGGATGGATGGATGGATGGATGGATAAATGGATGGATGGGTGGGTGGGTAGATGGATGGATGGATGGATGGATGGATGGATGGATGGATGGATGGGTAGATGGATGGATGGATGGATGGATGGATGGATGGATGGATGGATGGATGGATGGGTGGGTAGATGGATGGATGGATGGATGGATGGATGGATGGGTGGATGGATGGGTAAGGATAAATAAGTAGAGGAATAGTATGTGAATGAATGGATGGGAATATGGATGAGTAGTCAAGTGGACGGAGAGATGGATATACATAAAGCAGAAAGGCCAGAATAAGCAGCAGTTAGAGAACGTTTCAGAATCTGCCTGGGGATACAGCTGTCTGAGACGCTAAACTGAATTGAACTTTCAGTGTCTGTTACAGAAAAATATACCATGTGATCGACAAGAAAGTACTCTCTACTCATTTGCCACCCAGAGCTGCTGACTCAGTTTCCCTCCTTCTGTAGGAAAGTCACAGTCAGCCCTACAGTATGAACGCCAGTGTCTCTGAAGACACAGGATGGATTTGATGCTCAGAAAAATATATTGAAACCGTACTCGCTCGGAAAGCCAAGTCAGTGGAGCAGAGCAGCGCAGCCTGACACTGTGCTCGGGACAAGCATTCAGCGAGAGTGACTTCCCACCGTGGGAAAGCATGCTTGCAGTTGTCTCTGATTTGGAGGTCGAGTGTATCCCCCGGCCTTTGATTTGCTCCTGAACTTACATTGGACTCCAAGCCTCTTCACCTTTGAGTGCCCTCACCTGGTGCAGTGCTCAACCTAAAGTAACCACAGAGCAGAAGTCTTTAAGACTACTCAAGAAAACTGAATAAATAAATAAAAATGAGTCGGCCAATGAGTAGGCGAGTAAATGAATGGGGATTAGGCAAGCCCCAAATTGCAAGGGGCTGAGAATGCCAGTGAAGGAAGCCTTGAATTAATGACCCAGATGCTTCTCTTGAGCCTGTGTGAGGATGTCCTTACTAATGTGAAGATGATGCCCTGCAATTGCCCCTGGATGATCTCTACCTCGTCCTGAAGTGCAAGGTGTTTTGTACCTGTAGAGGGGACTCATGCTTTCTGGAAAGGTTGAAAACAAGAGACAGGTCCTTTGCTAAGCTCTTTAAGAGGGGAGATGAGGGGCATCAGTTCAGGGAGCCCCTAGGGTAGAGAGGCTCCCCACCTACCTAGGATGTCTAAACCATCAAATACTTCTTGCTCTGTTGTGAACAAAGAAAAGACACTGGCTCCAGGTAGAAGGGATATGATGGAAGACAAGTTAAGTGTAACTCCAGTTTCTCCTCCAGTTCCCCTTTCCAGACAGGGCCAGGTCAGCAAATGGCCAAAGCCCTGGATCGGCAGGGCTGAGCCCTGTGCTTTCTGGAGGAACTGTGTGACACCATGGAGAAGAGCCAGGGATGGGAGCCGAAGCTGGGAAAATCTTTGATGCTGAGCGCCTCTCCTGAAAACACGGAGCACTACCTAAGGGGACTGTTAAGTTATTGGATCGGACAAAGGCTTAAACTAGAGTGGACATTTATTTGATTCTTTCTTCCTTCTACCAAGTGGGCCATGGCTCTTAAGGGATATTAAGTTAAATGGACAAAATGAAGAAACTACATTTTCCCTGCATGAATAAGCTCCGTGAGTAAAATTTCAAACCTGGCTACAAGTTCTTCACTCTCCCTTTGTGTGGCACCTCTAACTCCCTTTCAGACAGGATCCCAAGATCATGTGTACATGTATGGTATGCATGTTCATAAGCAAGTGTGTGTGTGTGTGTGTGTGTGTGTGTGTGTGTATGAGTGCATGTGCTAAGTGATGAGTTGGTGCAGTTACAATGGAAATGGCAGCAGAGGTTCACAGATTGACAGTGTCTACTCTTGTTCTCAAGTGACCTCTGGTTAGGGATGGCATCAGAGGGGAGTCCCAAGGCCCTTGGCACAGCAGGCTCCTTTGAGGAGCCAGAGCCACCTGCTTACCTGATACTGCGGGAAGGTGGAGTGGCTGGGGAACACTGGTGGAGGTGGACAGTTCAGATTGAGCCAGAGAGGCTGGTTCAGGGTGGTCGAGGTCAAGGCGGCGGTGAAGCGTGGGGCAAAAACATTCCCAGCATACTTAATGTTCTTGTCAGGCACTGGTGCCAGCGTCGGTGGGTTAACTGCAAGTCACAGCAGGGGGAGGGCAGCTCAGTGCCTGCAGCAGGGGGAGGCTGCACGGTAGTCACCCAGGGATGCAAACTCTCGGTGCCACATCCTTTAAGTGCCAGGAGGGTCCGTCCAAGTCCAGGAGCTTTCTAGCTCCAGGAAACCATCATTAGTGCACCGCTTGCTCATTTGGAAGGAATGGCTTCCCTATCACTCACTGGTAAATGAGGCTGGTGAGCAAGGGATGCAATAAATCACATGGCTAAGGCTGGGTTTCACCTGCTTGCAAAACCGAATTCCAGCTTTATGCAAACAAGTGCAAAGCTGTTGCAAAGGGTCTCCCTCTAAATGATTAAATCTACCCCGACCAGAGCTGGATACTGAGCCACACTAGAAACTATGTGCAGGTTGTTGTCTCTATATGGGAATAGTTTCCTAAATGTTTTAAAGATTAATCTTTATTTTTCTTTATGTGTATGTGTGTGTCAGGTGTGTGTAAAAAGGGCAGGTGTCAGAACTCCTGAAGCTTGTAAGTCACCCATAGTGGGTGCTGGGGACTGAACTCCGGTCGTTTGGAAGAGCAGTCAGCTCCCTTAACCACTGGGCCATCTCTCTAGCCCTCAGTGATCTTCTGAGTATTCAGAAACATGAGCTAGTTCATTGTGGGCTAACTTAACACTGAGTTCTAAAGCATGAGGTTATGTTTAATTGTTACTGTAATTCTTCTCTTCTACAGAGACATCCATGGACAATGGAACCAGAAACCTGCCCCTCCGCGGCATCCTTTTGCGTTAATCTATTTGTGTTTGGAAAGGGGTTTTGACTTCATGACTGAAGCAGTCATAGAGAGATAAAGGAGAGGAAGACAAGGCAGGCCCTGGATAATCTTAACATGGAAAGAATACAAAGCATGGGTTCCTCTGTGGCCTGGGTACACTGAGAAGCTGTAAAATATCTCAGGTTGGGGCTGTGGACCACATCAGTTATTGTTTGTGCCCGTGGGGTCTCTGAAAACCAATTACATTCCTCTAGCAATTGGATTCCCTTAGGGCATGCTGGGAGAAAATCATTTCCTCTATTTTATAGAGTTAAAAATCCTAACACCCAAGGGAGAACAATGACTTGCCCATGGACAGAATGAGGTACCCTGCCTGGACTTATGATGGTTTCTGGGTACCCACCCAGGGAAGGTTCACTTACACTTCAGATCCAGCCCATCCATATCCACTTTGCCTCGAAGCCTCAGCTGCCCACCAGGGTTCTTGGTGGCCCCAAAGAACTCATAAAGCAGGTTCTTCTCAGCCGGCCATACAGGCTTCTTGGTTGGCAGGGTCATGGAGATGGTGCCCATTGAGAAACTGTGACCCTCCTCACCACAACTGTCCTTCTGGCTCTGGGGCCATTGGCTGAGAAAGAGGCTCTTTCGACCTTTGGTCAGCTCTTTGGTGCCAGGGGTTCGTTCTACAGAAAGAGGGAAACTGAGTCAAAGCCTCTACAGATTAATTTCTTGCAGCCCGTATCTCATACTGAGGTCCAGGTCATAATACGGACTGTGTGTGTCTCAGTCAGGTTCAACCCCAGGTCCATCTCTGGTTGCTGCCCATTCTGACTCCCTGTCTTATACAGACACTCTTCAGTCACCTGTCTCCTCATCCATCTGCCCATTGATCCATTCACCCACGTACTCACCCATCCATCCATCCGTCCATCCGTCTGTCTGTCCACCAACCCACCCATCCATCTGTTTATCCATCCATCTTCCCATTCACTCACCAGTCCATTCATCTGTTCATTGGTGTATCCAGCCAATCACTTACCCATTTATTCATTTATCTGTTCATCTGCCTATCCATCCATCCATCATCTATCCAATTGTCTATCCATTCATCTATCCATTTACACATGTCTTTTTCTCTCCTTTTCTTTTCTTTTTCCTTTTTGGACAGGGCCTCACTGTGTAGCCCTGGTTGACCTCAAACTCATTATGTAGACCGGGCCTCAAGGTCCCAGAGATCTACTTGTCTCTGCCTCCTGAGTGCTGAGATTAAAGGTGTGCACCGTTATGCCTGCCATTCATTTTCATTCTTCCCTTCCTCCCTCCCTCCTTTTCTTCCTTCTCCTACCACGTCCCCCCACCCTCCTTCTTTCCATCTGTAGGGCCAGGCCAAGGAGGTAGCTTGGATGTGGTTTAGCCATGAGGGAACACGTGGCTTAGGTAAAGAGACACACATCCCTACAGGGCACACGGTGGAGCTGTGCTGCTCAGCCCCTCATCATGAACCTCACCTCTGCTGGGATTCTCACAGGTCATTCAGTTCTCCCATCAGCACCAGGCCTTGCCCTGAGTACTGGGGACAAAGTGATGAGTCAGAGCCAGGCTGCCCTGCAGGAGCTCACACAAGGAAGAGGGAGATGTGCCCAAAAATAGCTCTAGGACAAGGCAGATGGGCACCATGAGGTGACAAAGAGACAAAATGGGAGAAGACTGGGATCTTGTCTGTCTAAGAGGATCCTTCAACCAGGAAGGAAAGAAGGTTTAGTAAGATTCTTATGGGGGTCATCAGGAATGTGTTACAGGCCCGGGAAACCGCAGACAAATACCAGAAAACATGAAAGGGACAAAGTGAGTCATCATAAATGACTGTATACAGAAGGGACTCAATGGGTGCCAGACTCAGGTCTCACTGCAAATACACTGAGCATCCATCCCTTGCAGAAGGACACTGTGACCCCTCCATGGAGCTCTCATCCACATTTCCCCTCAGTGTTATCATGCTTTCTTCAGAAATGGTGTGTGTGTGTGTGTGTGTGTGTGTGTGTGTGTGTGTGTGTGTGTGTGTGTAACAGTGGATGCAAAACATTCTAAGAAAGAATTACATTCTTACTGAAAACACACAGAATTTCTTCTCATCATTCCCTAAACAAGAGGCTGTAATCACCGTTTATACAGCATTTACATTGGATTAGGCAGCATCAGTAATGTATAGATGGTTTACAGTGTGTAGGAGGGAGTGCAGAGGTTGTATGCCATTATGTATAAGGCTCTTGAGCATCTATGGACTGAATATTTGAGGAGTTCCTGGGACCAAGAACTAGAGAGACAGCTTTATAAATGTGTATGCATATAAATTGTATACTATACAATATATACATATACTTACATATGGACATCATTATTATTAAGGCATTTCTCTATTAGAAGCAGAAAGTGGGTTTTGCCCTCTGCCCTTCACTCTTTCCTCAGACTAGCTGTCTCCGAAAGCTTCCACAGAGTATGGCTAAGAAGCCCATGTGCAGGGTGATGGCTCTGTGCTGCTCTGGACAGCCTGTGGGTGCCTGGGATCTCTGATACCAACTGGATCTGAGGCCCTGTGCTTCAGTCAGTACCTATGGCGGTAGACGTGATCCCACCATATCAAGCACCTCCTGCAACCCAGCCAGTCAGCCCCTGAGAGCCTCTGCATGGACCTGGACCTTACCTTCCCAGCAAAGGGAAGCGCTGCTCTAGCTAAGACCAATTCAGGAGTCTAGGACAATTTTAGCAGAACATGTCCCCAGAGTCTCCTCCGGGAGTTCCTCTGGTTGCTGAGTTTAGCCCCCAGCTAGAATGCTGAAATAATATATCCACTAATAATAGTCATCCCCCCGCCCCGAGACTGGTATATTTGCAGCATCTCCCACATCTGCAGTCAGCCCCTTGAACATCTGTAAGATCCCGCTGACATCTGGGTTCTCTCTCTCTCTCTCTCTCTCTCTCTCTCACACACACACACACACACACACACACAGACCCACACACACACCTATCTTACCCTCTGCCTCCTAACTATACAGACACATACATGACAAACACACTCACCAATATACACATAGGCACCCTCAGATTGGCCACCCCTGTGCTTTCCCCTAATGAATGCTCTTACCCTTCACCCTGCACGAAGCTCCCTCTGGCATACCTTCCCCATGGGTTTGTGCACAAAGGCACTTATGAGTGTGGGGAGGAGAGATGGACAAGATACCCATCATCTGGAGCCCCTCTCGGCAAGGAACATGAAGGGTCCCCTCTAGAAGGAAAGGTGAGTGTTTCCCTCCCTCTCGGGGTGGGGGTGGGGGGGCTCAAGCCTCTCATACCCACAGTCATCATCCCAAAGCCTTATGACTCCTTCAGGCCTGCTGGGCACTGAGTCCAGTTTGTCATCTCATCTCTGATTTCCTGGAGTCCCACAAGTGCTCCAGAATGTAGAATACTCTGGAAGGTCACCTTGTTCTTGGTTCTCAGAGAAGTGGATTTGGGCCCTCCCCACGCAGGCCCTGTCAGTTAGCTATCACACTTCAGCCTGGGGGTGACCTTTCTTTTGGTTGTCATGAGTAGAATCTAGTCTCCTAGTAACTGGGGACTGTGGGCAAATGGCTCTGTCATTCAGTTTGAACATACACAATGCAGGAACTCAGGGAGGAGTAGGGAGCACTGCGAGGGGGTTGAGTTTCCTGGGAGGACTGTGGGTTGAAAATACACTTAGCTAAGCCTGTAGAGAACAAATCAGTTTGAACTGTGCCTGGGTAACTTAAGCCCTAGAGAGAGTGGACCAGTCCTGATGAGCAGGGTGGGTGCCTCCATTAGAAGTTAACTACCCTCAGCTGCCAATCAATTTTCTCTCCTAGCCTGGACCCCAGACTGAGATCTTTCCTTATAGGGTAAATGCTTCCTCCAGCATCTGCTGGGTACCTAGGAAAGTGAGAAATTACACCCTTCTCAGGGCCCAGAAATAGGCTAAGTTAGTGATATTCTTGCCAAGCCAGCCCGAGAACTTGAGTTTGGGTTCCCAGCGTCTACATAAAAAAGCTGCATGTGGTGATGTGTGGCTGGAATCTTAGTCCTGGGGAGGCAGAGCCAAGATCTCTGGAGCCCACTGGCCAGCTCCTCTAGCTGAATGGGCAGGCTACCTGTGAGGTAAGTGAGAGGCACTACTAAGGAAATAAGATGAAGAGGCACAGGGGAAGTCACCTGACACCTCTGGCCTCCAGACATACACATGTGTGTATACATACACACACACAGAAAAAGAGAGAGAGAGAGAGAGAGAGAGAGAGAGAGAGAGGCGCTGTGTTGTTTTGCTTTGCACCAAGATGTAACATGGCCTCCATCAGCTTTTCAGATCAAGGCCCTCCTCCCTGGAAACCCCCTCGCGTCCCTGCTCTCAGACCCACTCACCAATCCAGTGGTGACCCTCAAGAGTGGGGTCAGCCTCGGTCTTGGAGCAGATCTTGGCAAACACTGGGAGCTGCCTTTTCGGAGAAGAGAACTCCGGGGGCTTGTCAGGGAGTGCAGGAGGGGGTGGGGGTGGCAGCAGGAGGAACGGGCCCAGCCCCATGGGCTCCCAGGGTCCAGAGCCATTGAACATGCTATTCTGCAGAAAATCTTTAATGACCTTGGTCTCTTCCAGCACCATCTTGTTGTCGGGGGCCTTGGACATTTTGGTAGACTTCAGTGGAAACTGGGCCAGGAGCTTGCTGATCTCTGAATTAGAGGCACCCAGGCTAAGGCTTTTGTCCTTAGTTCCCTTGACACTCTTGACCTTGGCGGCATGCAGGATGCCTGTGACTGTAGACATAGCAGAATCACAGTCCTGCCTGCTACTGATGATGGGCACGGACAGCTTCTGCTCCTGAAGCTTGTCACCAGCCATTAGAGAGGATCCCGGATAGTCAGTGCTGTCTGCCTCCAGGGGAGGCACAAGAAAGCAGGGAGCCAGCTCCGGGGTCCCCTGGGGAGTGACAATCGGTGTCGCCAGCTCCTCAGGGCCCTCTTGGACCAAGATGAGATGTTCTTTGGTGAGGCTCAAGAACTCCTGCTCCACCAGCAGGGAGATCTCATCCTTGCCACCGCTCAGCTCCAGAGTTCTGCAAAAGTTCAAAGACACAGTGGAGTTAGGGCTCTCATCAACCATCAACCGGTGGCTCTGCCAGCAGGAAGAAGGCCTGGGGGAAGTAGGTGGGGTCACAACCTGTTGAAAATTTGTTTCCTAAGGAGAAAAACCTGTTGCTTTCTTGAGAGGGAAAAATGGATCAGGTAGACACAAAGCCAACATCACCCACTAGGCTATAGTGCTGAAGATGTCTGTCCTTTCCTCCTCAGGCCCCAAGGCAACAAAGAGCAGAGTGATAGTTCCCTGGGGAAATTTGCCCAGCAGCAAAGGGGCAGGCTGTGACTCAGCAGTTCAAAGAAAAAGATCTAGAGCCTGAAGAAGTCTCCAGGAGTACAATACAGCTAGTCCCCTCTTGCAGGATGGTGGAGTGTACGATAAGGCTCACACCAACCTCTGTCTACTTTAATCTGTGTGGCCCTGAGCAAGTTGTTCGGCATCTCAGATACTCCAGCATCCTTGTGTGATTTCCAGGAATCATGGAGCATTTGAATGGTGTAGACACTCTGTCACAAGGGTCACACACCTGTCAACTCTTATGTCCACATAGCTCAGGCTCACAGTCTGACCAGACCCTGAACTCTGGATTCCACAGTGTGACCATCTGGACATCTGTATCTACCCTTGCTGGCATGGCCTCTGAATTGGAATATTATTGTGGATGGCAGCAGCACTTGGCTGGATCCTGACCCAGTTCGTAAGGCTCTTCCTGTCTTCCTGTGTCCCTCTCCCTGACCTCCATTAGACCTCCATCTAGACTCCAATAGCCTGATGATGCTTGATCAGCCAATGAATTCCTAGTTGCTGGTTACTGGTTCTCCTCAGGTGAGGGAGAAATTGATAAGCCTGGCCTCTCAACTACCCACCAGCAACCTTGGTGAGGGGGCGCCTTCCGCCACTGCATTCCCAGGGGAGCCAGAGTCCCCCAGCTTAGAAGTACCTGTTGTGCATACAAGAAGGGTTCCTGGGAGGGGTAGATCGAGTTGCCTATGCCTGGAACATTCTGGAAACTTGCTCAGCAGCCACTCAAGGTACACAAAGAGGAAAGATGGTTAAGAGGCAGAGGTAAAAAAAAAAAAATGAAAGGGATGCATGAGTGGAGGCTCACCTACTGCAGCATCACTGTGGGCAAACCAAAGTGTGTCTGCCTTGACAATCCACTATCCACTAAGAAGCCATGAAAAATACCCAAGACGGTGTTCATGGGCTGTCCCTGCTTTCCTGGTAGTTCTGTTTGCTTATGAGAACACACACACACAGAGACACACACACACACACACATGCGCGCACCTCGATGCACAGAGATCTGCACAGAAACAAAAACAGGCGGGCTCACAGTTGCCTCAGAAGCAGGGGAGCAGAGCCTGTCCCGATAGTCTACAGCCTGCTTCCTACTCTCAGTTTCTCTTTCCTCCCTACTCTTCTCTCCCTCTCCCTAACCCTCTCGAATATTCCCATCCCTTTGCCTCTTTCTCTTGTCTAGACTTAGGGCTATAAATAGGCCCTACTCTCACCGCTGTGCCCCAGGAACAATCAGAGTAAAGAGGATGCCCCCAAGTTTCAGTTCCTCCTCCTCCTTTCAAGGAATCAGGTGAGTCTCAAGTCCTAGGGACCAGTCCCTTGAAGGACTGGTTTTTGCTTTCCCTTCCCTGCCTCCACTGCCTTGCAACGCCAGCTGTGTGCCAATAGCTCTTCGGAATTCGCCTCACCCCAAGGATGCTTATTTCTTAACACTGTGAACATGGCATTGTGGTCACACTTAAACAACAAACAAAAGCAGCCCTTATCTCTCAGAGCTACATGTTAAATATGTACAGATCAACGATGTCTGGGGCCTCCTTTAAAACTGCACCAGCTGAGGGAGGGAGAGAGAGAGGGAGGGAGAGGCTACAACACACAAGATCCTTCTCAGGCCGCACGTGTCAATCATGGAGAAAGCTGGAAGCAGACACCTGGGGCCAAGGCGCTAGTCAGTCTACTGGTGTCTATATTTGGTTTCTGGGTTACACACACACACACACACACACACACACACACACACACACACACAAAGTCACCACTAAATTTTCAAAAGTGCCAAGTGGCAGGAAAGCGGCTTCTTTTTCCCCCAGTGTCTCTCTGTGTGTTTGTGCATGTGCATGCCTGTGAGTATGTATGAACTGTGCATGTGGGGGAGAGGGGTTAATGTGTGAAGTCAGACGTCAACTTCAGTTGTCTTCCTCAGGAATACTGTTCACAGGGCCCCTCACTGGCCTAGAGTTCACCACCCAGTTGGCCAGTAAGCCCCAGTGATCCTCCAGTCCCTATCTCCCCAGGGAGGGGATTGCAAGTACATAGGCCACACCTGCCACTTCTATGTGGGTTCTAGGAACTGAATTTTGGCCCTCACACTTCAAACCAAGTACTTGAATGACTAAGCCATCCCCTAAGTCCTCCACAAAAACACCTTCTCAAAGACCTTGAGGTCCTGGTATCAAAAACACTCCAGGCACAGTCCCTACTTGACGCCCAACTGACACCCTGCCCTACCCCAGTCATTCCCAGCCTGGAAAGCAGGTGATGGAAAAGGACCAGTAGATGATGAGTGGGAATTCTGTGTTGCCCCTTAGCTCCTGTGTAAGCCTTGATTTCCCCTGGCATCAGTCAAGTGGGGCCACACCCTCTTCTCCGGGTTAGACTGTGAAGATAGCAAGCATGAAGTAGGTAAGTTAGGCATGGAGGTAGCACAAGCCCGGCACACAGCAAGACAGCCGGTCATGTTTTTGATCAGTTGTTAGATCTGTACAGAGGCACCGCAGCCCACCTCTGCAAAGCCTGCCATCACCACCGGACTGCTGTGGGCACCTGGATCAATTCTATCCCGGCTCATACAGCTCGTTCCCCTCTGGATACTCAGCCAAGGCTGATGGGGTTTGTTAAAAAGTTGGAAGTAGCCGGTGGTGGTGGGGCACGCCTTTAATCCCAGCACTTGGGAGGCAGAAGCAGGCAGATCTCTGTGAGTTCAAGGCCAGCCTGGTCTACAGAGTGAGTTCCAGGACAGGCTCCAAAGCTACAGAGAGACACCCTGTCTTGAAAAACTAAAAAAGAAAAAAAAAAGAAAGTTAAAAGTAAACACTGTACTTAAAACAGAGACACCCCACTCTGGCTATGAGCACTCCCGGTATCTCCCACAAAGGTTACTCGAGGGAGGCATCATTTATTATGAATCTACCACAAGCCAGAAGCGAAGCCAGGTATAGGCAACCATGCACACACTTGGCCCCTTCCACATCCCTGGACACTTGAGAGTATCATTCCCACTTCGCCGACAGGAATAGTTCCCCTTCCAAAGACAGAGGACCTTGTCACTATGCTAGGAAGGAGGCTGATGTGGAGGAATACAGCTGGTCCACTTCCTGTGCACACTACTCCAGCCTTAGCCAGCTTTCTTTCTGGAGAGTCCCTCCATCAAAGCCCCACCGCCTTTGTTCCCCGGTCTGAACGCAATCAGGGATGTTGCCACTTTCATCCCCTAATGCCAGCCCTTGGAGGATCAGCATGTTGAGTCTTGAGCCTGTCATCTGTGGCGTCAGCCATCTCTGACAGCTACATGTCAGCTGCGTGTCTGATGAGCCTGTCCTCTGAGTCTTCCACCAGTTCACAGGTAGAACTGTCTAACTGGGGAAGACTCCAGGGCAAGGCCATGGGGACACTGCCAAAGACCCTACATCCAGCATGACAGTAAATCCGGTATCAACATGTGGGGGAAATAAAGCAATCTGATATCATCCAGTCTCCATGCCTCCATGAGAACCTTTATCAAACACCCCACAGTGATCAAGATTTGTCACGTATCCTGAAATCCTTAATCCTGTGTCTTCCCCGCCTCCTTAGCCCCCTCTATCCACAAGAAAATAAGATCGGCTCATTCTTGTTTGTTTTAGAAAACTCCATGGCCACAGAGGAGGGACATTCTCAGAACTCAGATCAAGCAATTCCCTTGCTTAAAACCACCTTGTGGATTCTCATTACTCACAGGATAAATTCCAAACCCCTTGACGATCCCCGGGACACGACGCAAATTGGCCCCATCTCCTGCTCCTTCCACCATGTTGATCTTTTATCTCTTCCTTGAAATGCCAAGCTCATTCCTGTGACAAAGGGCCCTTGCATTTCCTGTGGAACGAATGCTCCGGGCACCCCCTGGATTGCTCCTTACCTGGCTCCTCTGCACCATTCAGATGTCAATTCAGATGCCAGAGTCTCCAGGTGCCCTTTTCTATCTGATTTTTTTAAGAAAATGTCCCTTCCTCTCTCACGAGGCATGCTCTGTGGGGGTTTCTATTGGTCTGTTTCTTTTATAGCATCTGCCTTTATCATAGTGTTTATTATTATTATTATTATTATTAAAAAGATGTTACTTCCCTATCATATGCACTCCACAAAGGGACTCTACCTTGGTCATCATAGAGGTCTTGGAGCCTAGAACAGCACCTGGCACACAGCTCCAGCTAGGCAAGATTTGTTGACTGACTGAATGAAGGAACTCTTTTGTCTCTGTCCCCTGCTGTGTGCCTCTCTTTCCCTCTCCTGGCCAAGAACTGTGCCTGCTTCTTCTGCTTGTTGCAACCAGTCTGGCTTTGCGCTCAGTTCTGATCTGGCATCCCCTTAGGTTTTTTATCAGAAGATGCCCCCCACCCCCACCCCGCCACCCTGCTGCCCCTGCTTAGCCTGATCCCCCCTCCACTCCACTCCCCCTGCCGCCCTGGTAGGCACAGGTGGAGGCCTTTCATTAGCTGACCACTGGCATGTGAAAACCCTCAGGGAGCCAGCACTGCCTCTCAGCAGTGAGCCAGGGTTTCATGGGCACATATTCTAAGCACCACTTAACTTTGCTAAGTCAAAGATAAGCACATATTTCCTGGAATCCACCAAGAAATTGTGTGTGTGTGTGTGTGTGTGTGTGTGTGTGTGTGTGTGTGTGTGTGTGTGTGTGTGTGTGTGAGAGAGAGAGAGAGAGAGAGAGAGAGAGAGAGAGGATGTCCTTTCAGTTATGCTTGCGTGTGTCCCCTTGTGTGTACCATCAATGCCACAGTTCTACATTAGATGGTTTCCTTGATCACTTTCCACCATTTCTTTTGTCTTGAGGCAGGATCTCTCACTGAACCTGGAACTTAGGCTGACTGTCCAATGAGCTTGGGGAATTTGCTTGCCTCTGCCCCCACCCCCACCCCCAGCCCTACAGATGTGCATTGTCAGACCCAGCATTTATTTGAGGGCCAGGAATCTGAACTCAGGCCCTTGTGCTCACAGGCAGCGCTTTACCCACGAAGCCATCTCACCAGCCTCTAGGTTTCCCCCTCCCCTGGTGTTTGCTTTGCCCTTTGGGTCGATAAATGCCCATAATATCTACCAGACTCTATGTGGTGAGTCATTCCAAGAAGGCAACCTAACTCCTGGGCTCCTGACAAAGGGATCAAGTTAGAAGCCGTGCCAAGGTTCTCGGACTCCAGGTCTGTGCTGGCCTCTCTACTTCACCAACCTCTGAAAATGACAATTGTGTACTCGCAGTTCCGATGCTGTGTTATGTCTGCATTTTCAGTGTACAGAATTGTGTAAAAATAAAGGCTACTGACTGACTGGCACCCCTTCCCAGCACAATGACTAAGCGAGTGTGTGGTTAGCTCCCCCAGCAACAGCTCTGTGTGCACGATAACACAGAGCAAGGATGAAAACTGCTACTCCGCTGAGCCAAACAACAGAAAAATGCAAGCAGCAAGTTGTTAGCGCCGAAGGCGGACACCAAGACAAATATTTTCCTCCCGCTATGGCATCTTAGACCAATGGCAAACATGTCACACAAGCCAAGTGTCCTCGCCACGTGGCTGAAGCAAGTGAAGACTTGAACCATGGTCCATCTGCAGACTGACCTCTGACCTCACAGTTCTGTGTCTACCTGGTGGAGAACAGCATGGTAGAGTATTTAAGACGTAAATTCCTGGAGGGAGGCGGAAACTAGACTCAACTCCCTACCCTTTTGCAGAGGGAGGCCAGATCTTTTAGCAAGAGGCCTTGTATCTAAGCCACAGGTCTGATTTATGGACAGTAAGTGTTAACGTTGATTACATGGTACAACTGTGAGCACTCCCCACCATAGCCTGGGTGGGGTAGCGTGATCATCTGATGAAACACCTGTACTTCATCATGCTTTCATCAAATCCTTTGACAGCTGCTTCTCTTCAGGGTGCAGTAAGAAGCAAAGACTTAAGATGTGCCTGTGGCTGAGTGGTGGCAGCACACGCCTTTAATCCCAGCGCTCAGGAGGCAGAGGCAGGTGGATCTTTGAGTATGAGGCCAGCCTGGTCTACAGAGTGAGTTCCAGGACAGCCAGGACTACACAGAGAAACCTTGTCTTAAAAAAAAAAAAAAAGAAAAGAAAAAGCTGAGATCCAGTCGCTAGCCCTAGCTTGAGTCACATATCCTATGCTGTGCCCTAATACGGCCTGGTGTTTCCATCTAACTCTAGTCCACAAAAACCTTCCCCAATCTTCAAACCTATCTTGGCTTGTACAGATGCGTCCAGGCTCAGTCCAGGCTTGGACCCAGTCACATATCTTGTGTGCCTTCTCAGTCTGGTAAGTCTGCCTGAGGCTACCCTTTCCACACCATGCCAAACCTCCAGGGCTAGCCTGTGATACACATGTGTGTCCTAACCTGCTGTGTCCTGGGAACCTCGTCTTCCCATACTAGCCCCAACCGCCAGGCATAGTCTCAGACACACAGACACAACCAATGAAAGAAAGAAATCCACAAACCCAGGTCTCACCACAGACACAAACAATATGAAAGGCCAAGGCAGTATTCTGTATCCCATGAAGTCCACCAGTCCCATAGAAATGTTCTCTAATGAGAATTGCCTGGATGAACTCCAATACAGAGAACTTAGAAGAACAATCATCAGCTTCATCTAAGAATTCACGTTTAAAGAGGAGGATAGCAAATCAGCTCCGCGAACTCTGAGAGAACAGCAGTAAATGCCTGAACGAGGTCCAAGAAAACACAAACATATGGCAGAGTGAAGTGTCTAAGACAACTCAAGACTGGAAAACCGAATTCAGTAGAGAAATATTGAAGAAAACTCAAACTGAGATGAAGATGGAATTTGAAGAACTCAACAACCCAATTAGAAACTCAGGGCGTGGCCTACAGAAGGCCATGGTGAGCATTCATGGAAGAAATCAAACCAGGAATGAGCAGGTGCTGTCCCTCAGTCAAAGGAAAACCGAAAGCCCCCATTCTGAGGCTGAGGAATTTCAGTGACGTGGCAAATGAAGGAAGATGTAATCCTCGGCTATGAGTCAGTAAGTGGCTTGCCACAATTCTCTAAGTCCAAATTTAAGATTAATTAAATGACAACTCAACAAGATTCTGGAGTTTAATTGACTCTAGAGAGAATGACTGACTCATTGCAAAAACCCGTTTCTCCCCACTTCTTTAAATGTCTTCATTGTTCAACCAAGAACCCAAGCCAAAGCTCCCACTTCTGCCTCAGTGTCTCTGGCTTGCTCAAGCTGCATAGGGGGCACCACCCGCTCACTCCTTACAAGTGGAATGGATCAAGTAGAGACTAGACCATCAAGACCTGAAGTTAAAGTAGAGGAATTAGACCACACAAGCAAAGAAGAGAGATGGAGGGAACGAGGAGGGGAAGAACAAAGAAATAAAAGTAACATGCAGAAACTGTGGGACACCATGAAATGATCCAAATATTCAAAATAGACCTAGATGAAGGAGAAGGATGACAGGCCAGTTGCCTGGACCATATCTTCAGCAAGTCCAGAGAAGAAAATTTCCCCAAATTGAGGAAATTTGATACACAGCCATTCAGATACAAGAAATACACAGAATACCAAAAAGTCAAGACCAGAAAGGAAACTCCCCATGGCATATCACAGTTAAAACACCAAATATTCGCAACAAAGTGTGGGTACTCAAAGATGCAAGAGAAAAAAACCATGTCACATATAAAGGAAAGCCCATCAGAATAACATGATTCCTTAGTGAAAACTTTAAACTCCAGAGGAGCCTGGAGCAATGTACTGCAAGTTCTGAAACACCACAGGTGCCAAACTGCACTACTGCATCCAAGGGCTTCAGACAAAGAAAGGCCTACCTGGGGAGACAGACGCCCTTGAACCCAGTCTGAATTTTCCCCAAGGGAGACCATGTCAGTTCAGGTTGAAGATGGTGGTGTTTCTGGCCTTTCTACTTACAGGGGTTCAGAGGCCAACACTATTCCCATTACACATATATCACCTCTCCCAGGGTGAGCTGTAACCACTCGGGAGGGAAGCGGGGCAGCTAGCTCATCAAAACTGCCCCATCTTCCATCTCCCCCTGCTCAGGTGCAGCCAGCGAACTGCTGGGTCTCCTCTCCCTATACAGCATGCAACCATGCTCACACATCAATTATGCACACACCTATGCACCCATGCGCATAGGCATATACCCCAGACACATGTACAGGCACACAATCATGTACACACGCCATGGTGAAACACACACACTACACATACACCACAGGCGTATACACACGCATCACAACCATATGCACAAACTGTAGCCATGCACCCATTGCACACACCACAGCTGTGTATACACACATATACCCCCAAACCACACACACACAACACCCTAACTGTCTCGCTTGCAAACCAAGGTTGAGCCCAACTCTCTGGCCACCGGGAGACCCAGACCACTTCCCTCAGTTTAGAGGTGGTGTGCACTAGTCATCTAGGCAGCCTAGGTCCCGCAAGTACCTGGAGCCCTGCTGAGCTCCCAGCTATTACTTTTCTGGTAGGGAGTTGAGGGCCTTGAAAAAGCCCTGCCCCCAGCCCCCCTCCCCTCTCCAGGCCTCAGCAGGATTAAGTGAGATGATGAATGCGAAAGCGTTAGGTAAATTGTAAGGCGCACTATGCAAATGTTAGCGGTTCTGACTGAGAGGCAGCAGGGTGAGCCAGAGAGTCAGACCCGGCGGGTCGGTGGCAGGCGCTGGAGTCCCACAAGCCAGCTTCACACACAGCCTGAGCCCCGCGTCACCAGTGCCGACCAAGGTGTAAAATCATGGAGACCTCGTTTCTTCAGCTGCTAAGTGGGGACAGGATGGTGACACCGTCCCAGTCAAAGGTCAGCAACACTATAAAATCGCTCTGCTCCCAGAATGCCAAGCCTGTTTATCGCATTTCTCAGCACAGGTCTCCGCACACAGTGGAATCCGCTCCCTTAAAAGTCTCTGCTGAAGGACTCAGCAAAGATCACCTGCCACGCTTTCCTTTGAAACCCATCAGCCTGGGATTTCTCACCCCAGAGTACTTCAGAAGTGTAATTACTTATTGTGCATTGGTGTTTTGTCTTTGTGAGGTCCCCGTCCCCTGGATCTGTACTTAGAGACCTTTGTGAGCCACCATGTGGGTGCGGGAAATTGAACCCGGTCCTCTGGGAGAAGAGTCAGTGCTCTTAACTGCTGAGCTACCTCTCCAGCCCCTGGGACTAACAGTCATTGACAAGCAGAAGTGAGACACACCCCTTCAAACCATGCCCCTTCCTTGAATCCCCCCCACACACATATAAAGGATCAAGTGTTGGGTGCAGCCAAGGCCTGAGAGAGCTGGGTTTGGGGAATGAGGGATTCAGTGAGCTGGGGAATGAGACAGGAAATACTGGGAATAAACACAGCAGTAAAGGAGCTTCGGTTGGGAGCTGCCGAGTGATTCTTACTGTTCAAATTATCTTTAAAACTTTTCATTTGAATCTGTTTAATAAGGGAAGGCTTACCCCAAGGAAGAGGTATTTTTTTAATGTGACTTGGGAGCTGAATTGGAAAGAACGTTGCAACAAAGATATTAAAAAGGGGATTAAAACCAAACCACTGGTGGCCCATCTCTGCAGGCTTCCACAACCTGCGACACAGCTCCCGAAACCCATAAAATCAAATTACAAAGGGGGACACGGGAAGCGGGACGTTAATCATGATTCCTCTTCCTTTGCTGCTCATGGCTCCTGGTGTTAAGCAGGCACAGACCGCTGTTGAGAAGGGAGCCTGTTGTCCAGTGAGCTCAGGCATTGAAGCCCCTAACCTCTCTGAGTTCCAGCATCATCCTCATCACAAAATGAGAGTAATAGTGACCGTCTACAACTGTGGAAAGGTTGCTAGGAAAGGAAATAAGAGTACATTGACTTCTGGAGCCTCGCACATACAAGCTGCTCAAGAACATGCTAACTCCCTTTTATGCAGCCTACGGCAGAAGGACAAAATCTGCCATGTCTCGGCAGGCATGATATTCCCGCCCTACATGCCTCGATGCTCTCTCTGAGGGCTGTGACCCTTTGCTTGGATCCTAGCCACTGCTAGGCCTCACTCTCCTCAAGGTGGCATTTTAATGGCTCATCCATCATTCACTTCCTCCCTCATTCATACATACTGCATAATCACGGAGTGCCAGGAACTTGGCTGGACACCGGAGAGACAAAGATGAGTAAGACACAAGGCCTGTCCTTAAGGAACCCCGTGGTGCAGTGCTAGAGGGAATCATTGCCACAGGCAGTACACAATACATGTCAGGTGACCATCAGAACATGAAGACTCCCATGCTAGGATGGAGCTGAAAGGCATGCTTCTGGCCAACAGGCAATGAGAGCACTGGTTCTAATTTAGTTCTTCAATTCCATCACTACATCACCCTGCCCTTGGTGCCAGGGAGGCATTTGTCTCTTGTGCTCATCTCTTCTGCTTTCTCTCGTGAAATAGGATGAGTTACAAAATTCCCTCACTCCCCAAAATCTCTCTTCCTTACTTGAGAAGTTTTCTTTGGCTTGACTGATGAGACCCAGACCCTCCTCTCCCCATTGCATTCTTGCGCTGTCATTTCATCTTTGCCAATAGCAGTGCTGATGGTGAAGGTGACGATGGTGATGAGGAGGATGGTGGTCATGGTGGTACCAATAACAGTGGTGGGATGATGGTGGAGTGATGATGCTGCTGAGAGTTATAACTGTGATAACGGTGATGAGGTAGGCTATGGTGGGGACAATGATGATGGTGGTGTGATTGGTGACGATGATGATGGTGAGATGATGCTGGTGATGGTGATGATGACGATGGTAACAGCCATGGGGGTGACAACAATGACGATGATGATGATGGTGAAGTTATGATAGTGATGTTTTCCATAATTGTGATAGGGGTGATGATGATGGCGATGGTGGTGTGATTGGTGATGGATGATGAAGATGATGATGACTGTAATGGCCATGGGGTGATAGCGATGATGATGATGATGGCAGTGTGATGCTGATAGTGATGATGGCATGATACTGGTAAGATTTGTCTGGTGATGGTAATGATAGCAATGACGATGATCATGATGGATGATGATAGTGACAGCCATGACAATCATGATGATGGCAGTGGTAGTGATGACAATGACTACAGTGGTGTCACAGTGATGGGGAGAGCAATGATAATAATGGCAACGAGAAACATGGAGCTTTTCATCTTATCCCAAGTGCCATTAGGCATCACATTCATTACTCCACCAACAGGACCCTTCAGGGTAGTCACTATGACCTTTCTCCATTTTTCAGATGAGGGCAATAAGGGACACATCCTAAGGAACTTGGTTTCAAGTAGAGAAACTAGAGGATTAGTGCTCCTAATCCTCCAGTCTAGTTTCTGTTATATGGAAACATATAAAACTCTTAAGAAAGAAGTGGAGTGTGTGAATAGCAAATCTCTGGGCAGGAAGTTTAGGGACGGTACACTTGCCAGGTCCCCAGTTCAATCCCTAGCATCAGAGAAAGAGAGGGTAAGGAGATAAAGAAGATAGTATCCTAGTTCCTGTTTCTAAGAGCAGGTAGGAATTCAACAGGAAAACAAAAGGGCATTTCTGATAGTTGAGTAGCCAGAGCAGATGCAAGGCCGTGCATGCAAGAGCAGCTGCAAGGCTGTGCATGCCGGAGCAGATGCAAGGCCGTGCATGCAGGAGCAGATGCAAGGCTGTGCATGCAGGAGCAGATGCAAGGCCATGCATGCCAGAGCAGACACAAGGCCTTGCATGCCTACCGGTGCTCATCCTAGATTACAGTACACTAAAAGAAAACAGCCACGTGTATGTCTAGAAATACTACTCAGAATTACTACACAGACTCCCAGCCAAGCCAAAAGAACAGAGGCCAACATGAGATGTTTGGACAGAGATATTGACAAGCTTCAGGAGGATGAAGCTGGTGAAGTGTGAAGAACCTCCTGAAGGGAGAGGGAGCAAAGGCACCAGAACAGGAAGGTGAGCGATGGCAGACATGACAAAAACGAGGAAGCAATGACTCAAAGGCTCTTGAGCTTCTGTGTCCCCAGTTCATGCAACTACTCAATAACAACAGTAGAAAGAACTGTACTGTTGGAAGAATCGTCCAAACAAGGCAGCATCTTTGCCTTTCCAAGGTTCTCTGGCTTGCCCTGTGTGGAAGACTGGAGTAAGCAAGGATCTACTGGAACACATGAACTTCAGTGCAAAAGGCTGCCAGGCTCATTCCTGAGTTTATTTTGTTTGGATTTTGAATGCCATGTACTAGTTCATGGGACAAGCAAAGGTGTGGGTATCACAATGCCAGTGGGACAGATGCTGAGACCCAGAATGGGGAGTTCAGGAGGGAGGCATACCTGTTTATGGGTCCCTGACATCATCCTCCAACTATTTAGAGATGTGGGACTATGTGTTCCAGCAGCAGAATGCCCAGCTGCTTTCCATAGACTCTAAAGGAGGTGCTAACTCCTGGAGGGGAAGAAAGCATCGCTTATCACTTTAGACCACAAAGATACCCAGAACAGCCTGGAATGGGAGACATGTGTCAGGCTGGGTCTCCCTCTATGTGTGGGTCTTGTTGCTTTTACTCTCATCACCAGGCTCCACACTTTCAAGATAATAGTAAAAGACAATGTGTGTCTGAAGCGATTTCTCCAGTAAAGTAAATCCACTCAATTCCTTAATAACAATAGTAGAAAGAATTGCCCTGTTGGGAGAGTCATTCAAACAAGGCAGTGCCTTAGCTTCCCAAGTCTCTCTGGCTTACCCCGTGTGCTATACAGATGAATACCTTTCACTGGTATGGATCTCAGTTTATTGATACAAATTTAAGGTCGATTTTATTATTTGTATATTTTTGCTCTTGATTAAAACATTGTGTTTGAGCAACTCATTTAAAAATGTAATGTATAATTAAGAAATACAGGTTAATAGACAGTCATTTAAAATAGCCAAGCTTGTAGTCATGTTAGTTAGGTTTTCTAGATGTACAGAGATATATTTCAGATGGACAGCTATTCTTCATACCTTTCAAAGAGTAGCAGAATATGGGATTTAAAATGTTTTAAGAACTTAGGACTTTTCATGAGAGTAAGACACATCTGTTCCTGGCAGCACCAATCTACTTCCAGAGGATAACTTCCAGGTTCCGAATGCAGTTGGTTAGCCATTTGGGCAAGAAACTGCTCTTGCTTTTACTGCTTGATGGTATGCTTTATAAACTGGACATGCAGGGCCCACAGAAAAATGACTACTGAAGTTGCCTAAAGAAGGTCAGACAATCCTTCAGGGTTCCTGCTTCATG
This sequence comes from Ondatra zibethicus, assembly GCA_004026605.1. Classification (NCBI taxonomy): domain Eukaryota; kingdom Metazoa; phylum Chordata; class Mammalia; order Rodentia; family Cricetidae; genus Ondatra; species Ondatra zibethicus. The sequence continues at coordinate 43,932 of PVIU01003911.1, read as the reverse complement.
AAAGAGTCTGCCAGACATTCTGCAGGACACAGAAAAAAGTGACTGACAAACTGCCAACATAGGTGAAGCTGTCTTTGAAATTTCCTGCTTCGTGGAAAAGTCTGCCAGAAACTATGGGCCTATAGGCTAAAGATGGATGCCACAACGTTACAGAAGAACTTTAGGTGACTGTCCAGATAGTGAGAAGTCTGTGTCAATTCTAGAGTTTTGGAAGTTGCTTACAATGCACTTCCTGTTTACTTAGGTAATATTATATCCTTCTGTAGTCTTTGATGGAGTTGAAGAAAGATAGTTATAATTACAAAAGATAGATTGGATATAAAACTTTAGACTCACAAAGATAGGAAAGATGATAGAGCATTTTCCTTAATTTGCCTAATGTAAATGGACTAAATATTGTAACTATAATTTTTGCTTGATTACTGTTTTGTTACATGCAATTTTACTACGTTAAAGTTAAAACTTTCCTTTCTATTTAGATAGAAAAGGGGTGGAAAAGCAAAAAACCCAGGATAGCCAAAACAATCCTGGGCAACAAAAGAACTTCTGGAGGCATCACAATCCCTGACTTCAAACTATGCTACAGAGCTACAGTATTAAAAACAGCCTGGTACTGGTATAAGAACAGACAGGAGGACCAATGGAACCAAATAGAAGACCCAGATATCAATCCACACATCTTCGAACACCTGATATTTGATAAAGAAGTAAAAAATATCAAATGGAAAAAAGAAAGCATATTCAACAAGTGGTGCTGGCATAACTGGATATCAACATGTAGAAAAATGAAAATAGACCCATACCTATCACCATGTACAAAACTCAAATCCAAATGGATCAAAGACCTCAATATAAAGCCAGCCACACTGAACCTCATAGAAGAGAAAGTGGGAAGTACACTTGAATGCATTGGCACAGGGAACCACTTCCTAAATATAACCCAGCAGCACAGACACTGAGAGAAACAATTAATAAATGGGACCTCCTGAAACTGAAAAGCTTCTGTAAAGCAAAGGACACAGTCAACAAGACAAAACGACAGCCTACAGAATGGGAAAAGATCTTCACTAAACCCACATCAGACAGAGGTCTGATCTCCAAAATATACAAAGAACTCAAGAAATTGGACACCAAAAGATCACATAATCCAATAAAAAAATGGAATACAGACCTAAACAGAGAACTCTCAACAGAGGAATCTAAAATGGCTGAAAGACACTTAAGGAAATGTTCAACATCCTTAGTCATCAGAGAAATGAAAATCAAAACAACTCTGAGATTCCATCTTATACCTGTAAGAATGGCCAAGATCAAAAACACTGATGACAACTTATGCTGGAGAGGTTGTGGGGAAAAGGGAACACTTCTGCATTGCTGGTGGGAATACAAGCTGGTACAACCCCTATGGATGTCAGTGTAGTGATTTCTCAGAAAATTAGGAAACAACCTTCCTCAAGACCCAGTAATACCACTTTTGGGTATATATCCAAAGGATGCTCAATCGTGCCACAAGGACATGTACTCAACTATGTTCATAGCAGCTTTGTTTGTCATAGCCAGAAACTGGAAACAACCTAAATGCCCCTCGATTGAAGAATGGATTAAAAAAAAATGTGGTACATTTATACAATGGAGTACTACACAGCAGAAAAAAAATAACGACAGCTTGAATTTTGCAGGAAAATGGATGGAATTAGAAAGCATTATTTTGAGTGAGGTGACCCAGACACAGAAAAACAATTATCACATGTACTCACTCATAGGTGGTTTTTAAACATAAAGCAAAGAAAACCAGCCTACAAACCACAATCCCAGAGAACCTAGACAACAATATGGACACTAAGAGAGACTTACATAGATCTAATCTACATGGGAAGTAGAAAGTATAAAAAGACAATATCTCCTAAGTAAAGTGGGAGCATAGGGACTTTGGGGGAGGGTTAAAGGAGGGAGGGGAGAGACAGGGAGGGGAGCAGAGAAAAATGTAGAGCTCAATAAATATCATGGAAATAAAATAAAATTTGGAAGGTGAAAAAAAAAGAAAAGGGGAGGTGATGTGGAATTCCCCTCTGTATGCTGTAAATATGTTTTATTGCCATTGGTTAATAAAGAATTCACTTTTGGTCAATGGCTTGACAGAGTAAAGCCAGGCAGAAAATCTGAACAGAGATGTATAGAGAGAGTAGGTGGAATCAAGGAGACGCCACATAGCCACTGAAGGAGACAGATGCCGGAACTTTACCAGCAGGCCACAACCTCGTGGTAAAATACAAAATAATAAGAATGGGTTAATTTAAGATGAAAGAGCTAGTTAGAATTGGGCTTAAGCTATTGGCCAAACAGTATTGCAATTAATATAGTTTCTGTGTGATTATTTCAGGTCTGGGCAGCCAGGAACAAAGGAGCCATTGCTGCCTACACCCATGTAGATGGGGTGAGCGAGGGTCCTCTACTGGAACAAATGAGAGTCAGTGTTAGGCTCATTCATGATTTTGCTTTTTGTTTTGCTTGGACTTTGAACGCTTAATTCAGATTTCTTCCTGCCAACTTATCTTTCTGCCAGACTTTGCACGATGCTCAGCAAAGCCTTTGAACTCTGCAAACCAGGTTCAACCTGATTTGACAAGCTCAGGAAGGGCCTGGAAACAGTCAGGGAAGCTGCTCACAACCAGCCAGCCCAGGAACACCTTCTGACTCCATTCCTCTCTCACCGTGCACTCCATCCTTAGGAAGCTCCCATCCTTCCCTAAACTTGCTGGACTCATTCCTTGAGCTCTATCTTCTCCATCCTCAAGACCAAGGACTCATTTAGTTTGGGAAAGCCTTGACAGCAAAGCTACTGTTAGTTATGGTACCATCTCCTACCATGGAACTGCACCCATGTCTGCTGCTACAGTCACAGTGCAGGGGTACCCAATCTATCCCAGAAGCCTTCCCCAGGTCTCAGTCATGTGTTCCTTCATTAGCATGCTTATTGTTGTATTTCACCCATTGTCCTTGCAAGGCACTGAAGCTCCACAAAAGATATCAGGGCCCGTATCCTCTTTCCATCACAAAATAATGTTTCGCCAAAGCCAGTAAGTGCACATTAAATGTTTCCTGGGTATTGCTGCTGCCTGATGAGTCTGTGTCCCACCCTATCCACTGGACTGGCGACTTTACAAGGGAAGGGGATTTGCCCTTCTTAGCCCTGTATCCCTGTGGCCCAGCACTTGGGCCTGGTCCACAGAAGGCAATGGCAAGCGTTCACCGAAGGCATCAAAATAGAAATGAATGAACATGGACTGTTGTGTAGTCGGAGCAACGAAGACAGCAGAAAACCCAAAGCCCCCATTCTGAGGCTGAGGAACTTTATTAGTGATGCTGTGGTGAATGAATGAATATGTAATCCTCAAATATGAGTCAGTAAGTGGCTTGCCACAATTCTCTGAGCCCAAATTTAAGACTAATTAAAAGATAACTGAGCAGGATTCTGGAGTTTAATTGACTCTAGACAGAACTATTGATTTCTTGCCAAAACCCATTTCTCCCCCACTTCTTCCCCCACCTCTTTAAAAGGAACTGTTGCTCAACCTATAACCCAAGGTAAAAACCCTGCATTCCACTTCTTTGTCTTGGTGTGCCCAAGCCATCAGCAGGGTCCCTGGTTCCCTCATGCTGCACATGGAAGCCCCTACTCCTTCCATCCGCGGTACAGTCACTGTGGTTCAGATACTGCCCCAAGTGGGCCTCAGCTGGTCTATCACAGCATCTCCCCAGAGACCTCTGACCTCTCACACACACCCTAAGCCACTATTGTGCAGAAACTGAAGGGATCTCTGAAAAGCTCCCAGAGTGTGCCGGCACACCCGCACTAGATCTCATCTCTATGCCGTGACACTTTGAGGTCTCTGAAGACCTCACCAGCCTGATTCGGGTGTCAACTGACACTGTGTCCCCATCCTTCAGGACCCCCAGCCACACTCTCCCAAAGTTCACATCATCTCCTCAGAGTCCTTGTGCTTGCTGTGTCTCCTGGGCTCCACCTAGATGTCTCTTCCAGGACTAGCTGCTTATTGGCATCTGAGACTCAGCTCACAGGCGCCTACACTTCGGCCTAACAGGTCTCCTATTGTTTGTTTGTTGGATGCTGTTTCCATCGTTGCGCTTGTTGCTAGCTGCTATTATCTCACCTCGTTTATGTGCTCATCTCTGGTCTCCTCCAATGAGAACACCTTCACATTTTGAAGTTATCATAGATTTTTGTTGTTGTTGTTTCAACCTTGCCTGTTTTCTGTTATTTTATCTGTCTCAAAAGACTTGTCCCCCATCACTTAGCACTGCACCAGGCACACAGTAGCTACTTAATATTTTTTGATCAAGTAAATGAACTATGCGCCTACCGAGCAAACACGGCATGAAAAGGAATGTGACTGCGGTGTCGGTCACCACTAACTGGACTATGTACTGCAGAAGCGGATACGGTCAGCATGCACGGATCCCAACCACATATCCACATTTGCTTCTGAGGACCCCATTGCCATGAGCACCAGGAATATGAACAGGAAGCCAGTATATGAGTCAGTTAAAGAGTAAAAGGAAAACAGGGGTGCTCAGTTTGCAAAGCTGAGAAGCCCGGGGAGAGATGCGCTGTTGTCCTTTGCCATCTAAAGCACTGTAGAGAGAAGAGAGAGTAACCCTGTAGTCCCAAGAAAATAATACAGATCACTTAGTTTAATGAGAACATTTCAGCTCCAGGGAAAACAAGCCCCTTGGAGAGAGGTGGCAGTTTCAGGCACGGCACTTCTCCACCTGAGAGAGGGTGAGAAGGACTGCTTGGCAGTGACTCAGGCAGACCAGGATGGCCTCCAAGACCTCGCGTTCAGGTTTCTGAGACATTTGGGGACAGAGTCAAGAAACTTTTTCTGGGATCTGGAGAGACGACTCAGTGAAGAGCATCAGGTATTCTTCCAGAGGACCCAGCTTCAATTCCCAGCACCCACATGGCAGCTCACAACTAACTCCAGACTGAGGAGGGCCAATGCCCTCTTCTGGTGTCTGTGGGTGCCAGGCACACATGTGGTGCACAGACACACACACAGAACACCCAAATATTTTAAAAGTTTTTAAGATTCAAGACCTTGCTTAGTTATCCTGAAAAGCGACACCATCAAACCAAATTCTACAGATTGTTCAGGGAAAAGACTGACAGGTGGGTGTCTCATGACCCAAACACATAAGACACCCTGGTGTGCTCTTTAGTTTTAAAGTCTACCCGTGATCCCTCAGAACATGGGTTTCCCAGGCAATGTGACTGTGCAGAGATGCCTCGTGTTCTAGGGGAAGATGGGCCACTCTGGTCACAGCTGGGCCAAGATGGTCCAGTACTTCATCTCTAAAATTCTACCCTTTCTTAAGGGTAGAACCTCAGGCCTCAGGCAAAGAAAGGAACTTCTTTAAACCTCAGCTTACTCCTCTGTAACAAAGTATTTTAACATCTGGGAGGTTCTAAATTTGAGCTCAGCTTGGGATGTATAACGGGTTCCAGGCCAATCTGGACTAAGTAGTGAGAACCTGTCTCAAGAAAACAAATAACTGGTGGTGGCACACGCCTTTAATTCCAGCATTCAGGAGGCAGAGGTAGATGGATATCTGTGAGTTCATAGCCAGCCTGGTCTACAGAGCAAGTTCCAGGCCAACCAAAACTACACAGAGAGACCCTGTCTTGAAAAACCAAAAAAGTAAAAAAAAAAAAAAAAAAGGGAAATAAAGAAAAGAAACCAAACAAATAAATGAGAATGAATTTCATTTAAAAGGAAGAGAGGAGCAATTGAGAAACCAGAATGGCAGTTTGTTAGCTATAGAAATTTAGATCTATAGACTCTCGCTACCCAAATTTATTTTGGGGGGTTTGCAAATGTGTATAATGAATAAAATTGGGGAGTTTGAAAAGGTACCAACCTCCTGCAAAATATGCAAAGTTTACAGAAAATTATGGCTGTTCTTATTAGAAGGAATTTATCAATCCTAACTACTAGCAGGATCATTGAATGACTCTGATTTGCCACCTCCAGCAACCCCTACCATTACCCCCATTTGGCAGACAAGGAAACCAAAGCTCAGGTCCGTTGACAGTCACAGGTTCTGCAACCGGCACAGGGCTGAACCTGGTTGTCTTTTGTTTCAAGAAGCACTCATTGCGTTCTACTACGTAGAGAGCTTCCACAGTTATGATGTGGTTTAGTCATCTCAGTCAGTGGTTTCCCAGGTCTCTTCTCAGTCTCTGACTCCTTCAAATACAACCATACTCAGAACTCCAGTTAGTAAAGCCAACAAAAGCCTGAATAGCTCTGACTGAAGCATGTGTGGGGCCCAGCACACAGCCCACTTGAGTCCAGGGTGGCCATCTGAGGGACCCTCGGGCCTTGGGGCACAACATGAAAACTCTAGATGAAAGCCATTAGCAGTAACCCTCCCATCCCCAAACTTGATGAATTACATAGTAAGGCAGGTTTGTTTGTATAATGCATCTTTCGTTTCTTTGTTTCCCATCACATTCGACCCTCGTTATCGACTCTGGGTTGGACAAGGCAGGGCATGTCATCCTCAATTTGCAGATGAGGAAATCAAGGCCAAATGGAGTGAATCAGCCTACCAAAGGTAGGCCAGTTCAATTTCCGGCCAACGGTGGACTGGAAGCAGTGGAGTCTGTCTCCATGAATTCGGTGGGAACTGGCAGAGGAAGGGCTATCTACTGGAAACTGTTGCTGACCTTTGATCCAGAAAGTGGACAATCAGCTCCTTGGCCACTGAGAGAGCTGACTACAGCCCCAAGGTTTCCCGTGCCAAGGTGCTGTCCTAAAGCAGATGGCAATGAACAGGGCAGAGGAGCTCAGTGCCACTGAACAGACTGGCCACAGGATTCTGGCTACAGAAAGGCCACTTCCATCTGAGCCGGTCCTGCTGAGCACAGGGCAGAGGAGGCAGAAGCAGACAGCATGCCTTCTACCTTCATCTGCATCAAGCAAAGGAGCTTGCGAAGGGATCCAAGGGATCGCAGGCAGTGCAGACCTGAGCATCTGCTGTACTTTGCTTTCACTCTCAGCTGTTGCTTTGAGAGCCCTGAAACCTGAGGCAGCAGATAAATGCCTGAATGTTTCCCCCATCTCTGAACTGAGTTGGAGCATGTGTTGGGGGCAGACAACACTTAATTATCACTTAGTCTTTAATTAGCACTTAATTATTAACACTTAATCCATCTGTAAAATGGGGACACTAATACCTGTTTCGTAGGGATACCGGGAGGATTAATTAACGCTTGCAGCCCACTTTGAAGAATGCAGACCCTTGAAAGAGTACTCAACAGTGACATTAATCACTGCAGCGGAAGCACTCCTTTTCCTAATGAGATCCCTTCTTCCTCTCTGATCCTTCCTCTCCTTTCCAATATCTGGTCCCAACAATATCTCCTCAACTTAGCTCTGTGTTTCCCAAACATGGGATTTCCCATCCGGGGAGCTGGCTATTTACAGCCATCTCCCAGCACTTTAATTTTCTATTATGTCCTCTGAATATGTCAATGCCTTCCCAGTAAATATTTTGATGTGCGCTCTTGCAGTAGCTCTGTGGATGCTGAATGGGACAGCTGCTCTCTGTATTAGGGAATTCCAGATGTGGTTTCCAACCACCAGACTCATCTGTTCCGAAGCCTGAACTTTTCTTGGGAGAGGGGAAAGAGCCTCTAGTTGCCTCGGGATACAGTAATCTAAGCCCTAGGCTTGGCGAGAATGCTCTTTCAGTGACCCCAGATCTTCATCTTAGTTACCCAGGCCTTTAGAATCAGAAATGTCTCCCTAAGGCTGGAAAGAAGCCGCCGGGATTGGTGTATACCCGCTCCCCTGGAACTTCAGGACCTTGGTCAGCTCCCTCCTCCCTTACTGAGGATTATGGGGATGGGGAGCCAGAGCGTTCAACCCACAGTCAGACTTCATTCCTCTTCCCTCCATTCCTTTATAATCAACCAAACAGGGAACTACTCACTCTTCTTGGAAGCTGACGGTCGCAGTCATCGGCGCGGAGAGTTTCTCCAGTGAGGTCCTGGGCTGCAGGGACTCCGGCAAGCCCTGAACTCTCTTCCAGATGTCATGGCAAATCTTGTCTAGGCTATCCTGGGGTGTGTCCTGATGGATCCAGACGTATCTGGGGAATGGCCCCAGGGCGGATGGACGCTTGGCCACCAGGGCCGAGGATGGAGGGAGCCCATTTCCACTGGCCATCCTCTTTCTCTCTTTCCCGAAGCCCCTTTGTCCACCCAGGGCTGGGAGACAAAGGGACTGTCCACCACCAGCCCTCATTCACCAGAAAGGGAGCTGAAGACTGGGCCTGGGAAGCAGTCAGTTCTGGCTGGCTGTTGCTCCAGCCAAGGGGTGGGTTTCAGAGGCCTTTTGTTTGGGTGGGGATGAGAAGTAGGGAGCAACTTTCTTTTGGGGAGGGGGGGCTTATGTTGACTTACTTTTATTTGCTCTTTCCTGGCTTTTGCCCTCCTCCCCCTCTCCCGTAGAAGAAAATATTTAAAAGTCAACAAAAACCAGTAACTTAGTAACCGTGGAATGCCCGGGAACTCAGGAACCAAGCGCCTGGGCAGGCAGAATGACATCTGGAAACGACTGGAGGAGAGGACTGGCTCTCCCACAGAACCCTGCACTCCCCCTTGCGACACTCCCGTGACACCTTTCAGGGCCTGGGACTCAGCCCATTTTCGCCTGTCAAGCCGCCAGGAGGGCTGAGTAAGGGCTGGACACTGTTCTAGACTGGGTGGGAACAGGCCATGAGACTGTCACCTCCCACCTTCCCAGAGATCAGGTGCACACCAAGGGCTAACGGCCCCCGGCCGCCCACAGCAGGTCCTGGCTTTAGCTTTCCCGGCCGCCCCCTTCTGTCCCTCCTTCTGCTGCGGCGGTTGCTGCTGCTCTGCCTCCCTAGAAAGACCTCTCCAATGCGGTGTTGTGCTGGCAGTCTGCCTAGCTCCAATCCCCAGTGGACACCTGTCGCGCCTCCGTGCAGAGCTGCGACCCAGCACCGCAGAGGGTGCCAACTCTTAGAAGGTCGCCGATTGAGCAGGGCGGGCCCGGGCTGGGGTCAGCAGATTTGCGTGCCCAGTAGCTCCCACACACCCCTGCCGTCGAGAGCTGCTGAGATTCTTTCTGTGGGTTCAAGCGCAACGGCTCGGCCGCTGAGTGCGCGGGGGCACGGGCCGAGCGTTCGTACACAAGGACCTCAGGAGGAGTGGGGGCGGGGTGCAGCTGGTAAGACCACAGGAGCCTCCCTTTTGAAGTAAGTCCAAGTGAAACACTGTCTCCACCCCACCACAGAATACAAACTTAAGAGCCTGGGGGAGTGAGTGACCTGCTCCTTTGTCCTCTGGCTTTAATCCTAACTGCCATTCCAAGGGAGCACCGAAAGCCAAGGACTGAGCTCAAATCTTATCCTATTCGAGTTCAAGAGTTTAGTACTACTTTTTATTTGGTGTACACGACGGGAGGAAACTGAGTCTCTAAGTCCTGAAAGGACGTATCCAGAGTTCAAGAAGGGAGTCTGGAAGTCAAAAGCTCCAGACTCTAGTCTTGATCTGGTGCCCTGGGCTCCCAAGCAGACCCCCAGCGCTGGGAGAGAGAGGCAGGTAGAGGTGGAAAACAAACAACTCAGCTCACTCACTCTTTACTAGGAATGGATAGTCCCCGCCCCCACCGGAAACTTCTCCTTACAAGCCCGCGCAGCACCTCGCCTGCAAAGCATTCCCTGGTCCCCCCAAAGCAGTGGTTACTCCTCCAACAGACCACCCGGGAAAGAACCAGCAGGAGATGGAAGAATAGAGCCACACAGATGCAGCCGGGAGGAGTCAGTAGCAGTGACCTGAATCTTCCTTTTCCTCCAGTTACTCACGGGACCCTCTTTCTGTAGCAGGTAAGCTTCTGGGCGCTGAAGAAGATGATGGAGAAAAAGTTGGTACCTTCTCTCACGGAGCTATCTTCTAACCGAGGGAGGTGTGTTATTAACTCAAAAAGCCAAATGCAGTGACTACACATAGACCGAAGAGCTGCTGCAAAGTAACTGATAGTGAAGACTGAATTTCTGAGCTGGGTGTGGTGGCACACACCTGTAAACCCAGCACTTGGGAGGCTGAGGCAGGAGGATCTCAAGTTCTGGGCTAGCCTGAGCTACATAGTGTGGCCATCACAATTCTGGCACACAATAGGTACTCGATAAATAATGTTGGATAAACTAATGGTATACCGTATATGAAGTGTAGCTTTGCTCTTTACAGAGGGCCTGAGTTCCTGGAAATGTTGACTCTGAGTTTTGCAAGCCGAGCTTCATTCCTTTTTGATTTTCATTATAAAATTGAAGATGTGCTCCTTTGGGGAAAATTCCGAGGACCTAGACGGAATAAAATTATAGTTAAGAATGTAGAAAACCTTTTAAGAGTGTATTTAAAGGAAAAGTGATCACTTCTGATGAAATATTAATAGTTCTGAAAATGTCACCCTGTGTTTGTGCTGCTTGGCATTTGGTTGGCTAACATCCATGCTTAGAGTAGAGTGCCAAGGCCTTGCACTGCCCAGGCCACAGGACTCAGGAAAGCCAGTCTGGCTGCCCCCTGCTCTGCTTTCTCTTCCCCTGAACAGGGATCCAGGCACCGAGGACCAAATCAGAAAGGACAGGAGAGAGAGAGGAAAAAAAAAAGCAAAACAAGGTGGGAATAGGGAACAAAGATAGAGATGGGGTTCTTAGAGCACACAGGCTTCTGCAAGGTGCTGAAAAGTCCTTAAGTGATGTCTTTAAAACCGCATAAAGCTACATCTGATCCAAACGCCACCAGCCACCGCGGGATTATTGAAATTTTAATTGCATTTTAACATAAGTTTAAAAATTCAGTTCTTGGGCTGGAAAAAAAGAGGGCTTGGTGGTGGATAAAGTACTTCCCTGTAAGCATGAAGCTGTGGGATTCAGGTCCCCAGTGACATTATAGAGAAGCCAGGCAGCAGCACACAACTACAACTGGGGAGGTGGAGGAGGATTCCTGGGCGTCCTGGAGAGGTTATTGTTAGCTCCGCCCAAGTGAAAGCCATCTGAGGGGAGGGAATTGTTGGAAAAATGTCTCCATAAGATTGACCTGCATGCAAGTCTATGGGGCGCTTTCTTAACTAGTGATTGATGTGGAAGGGCCCAGCCCACTATAGGTGCTACAGCCCTAGGCTGGAAGTCCTAGGGGGTATAAAAATCCAAGCTGAGCAAGCCAGGAGGAATAAGTCTGTAAACAGCACTCCCCTTGGCCTCCTACCTCCAGGTTCATACCTTGAACTCCTGTCCTGACTTCCTTTAGATAGACTAGGGTATGGAAGTATAAACTGAAACAAACCCTTTCCTCCCCAAGTTGCTTTTGGTTATGGTGTTTAGCACAACAATAGAAACCTTCTCGGAGACACTGGGGTGGTGGGTATATACACACATAGGAACACACGTACGTGCATGCACACACACTCCTCTCTAAATAAAAGAGAAAAAAAATGGTTCTTCACCTGTGCTAGGCACATCTCAAGTGCCCAAGAGCCACCTGTATCTGGGATTATCATGTTGGGTAGTACAGAGAACATACTACAGACACTAGAGTGAGCCTACTTGGGTCCACATGAACATTTCATTAGATTTTGAGTTGTCTATCACCTGTCACAGGAAACTGAGGTGAGCACTATGTGCTTTAGCATACGGTCTGTAAAAGTTGTCACACTATATGCTTAAAATTAGGAATTCACTTTTTAGTAGTTCCAGAGGCTAGAGGTTCAAGATATAGGACTTGAACTTCATCAGCAGAGTTGTCTTCTTCAGAAGTGTGATGATCAGTTTTAATTGCCAACTTGACAGAGTCTAGAACCAGGAAGGGCGTGTCGACGAGCATTAGGGTGGCTTGTGGGCAAGACTGTGGGTGATAAGACAATGTGGTAGTTTAAATGTAATTGGCCCCCCATAATCTCGTAGTGGCACTACTAGGAGGTGTGGCTTTGCTGGAGTGAGTATGGTCTTGTCACAGGAAGTGCGTCACTGTGGGGCGGGCTTTGAGGTTTCTTATGCTCAGAATATCCCCAGTGTTTCAGTCGACTTCTTGTTGCCTGCAAGATGTAGGACTCTCAGTTACTTCTCCAGCACCACATCTGCCTGAGCACCCACCATGCCCCCCACCATGATATGAATGGACTGAACCTCTGAAACTGTAAGCCACCACTTCAGCTAAGTGTTTTCCTTTATGGGAATTGCTGTGGTAACGGCGTCTCATAGCAGTAGAATCTCTAAGACAGATCATCAACATAGATTATGTTGAAATGGGATGACCCATCCACTGTGGGTAGCAACATTCCTTGTAAAGGGGATCCTGAATTGAATAATAGTGAAGTAGTTGAGTTGAGCTTTAATATATATGCACAAAGTCACTGTTATCCACTCTTGACTACGGGTGTAATGTGACTAGCTGCTTCAGTTCTCTGCTGCCTTGGCATCCCCTCGGTGATGGACTATTACCTAGAACTTTGAGCAAAATACATCTTCTCTCCCTTCAGTTGCTTCTGAAGGTAGTTTATCATAATGACTATAAAGAAACTAAGACAGGATCTCTTTTCCCTAGCTGTAGACTATCTTCTCCTTGTCTTCACAGGGACTGTCTCTGTGTATGACCCTATCTCAATCTGCTTTACTTAAAAGGACATGAGGGGTTGGGGAGATGGCTCTATTGGTAAAGTGCTTGTCACACAAGCATGAGGATTTGGCTTTGATCCTCAGTATCAAAGCAAAAAGCTAGAAACAGTGGTACTTGCATGCAATCCCAGTGTGGGGAAGGCAGAGAGAAGCGACTCTCTAGGGCCAAATAGAATGCTGCTAGATGCTCTATTATGAAGTAATTGTTTAACACACAGTAGTTGCTAGAACACCTGGAACGGATCAGACCTATTGAAGCACTGTACATTGGTCTGCTTTTTGATTATGTTGAATTGTATGCTATCAGAGTCTCTGAGCTGCAGCTTCTGGGCTAAGTGGAGCAACGGTGAATTTTAACTGTGGAAGTCATCATGTGAGCCTTTCCAGGCTCTGATTACTTTTTCATTTGTGTGTGTGCATGTGTGCTTATGTTTGTGTGTGCCCGTGTAGATACACCTCTCCTGTGTGTGAGTGCGTGAGTATGTGTATGTGCACATTCATGTGGAGGCCAGAGATTGACTTTGGGTGTCTACCTTGATGTCTCTCACTTTGTTTCCTCGAGCAGGGTTCCTCCCCAACCAAGAGCTCTTCCTTGGGGCTAGTCTAGCTGGCCAGCTTGCCTAGGGAAATCTCTCTCGGCCTCCCGGATGCTGGTATTGCAAGGGGGTTACTACAGCCACTTGGCTTTTTATGGGAATGCTGGGCAGATGAGTTCTTTCTCACACATGTGCAGCAAACATTTTATGCACTGCATCATCCCATTCAACCCCTACCCCACGTCACCAGCTGCATTTCTGAACACCAGTCATGGGCCCCATAGTGTAAGGCACAGGATTAGAAGAGTCCTTTACCCCAGACAGACTACTGCCTCATGAAGGAACAAAGTGGAGTGGCATTTCATTTGTATTTTAATAAATAAAGCTTGCCTGAGGATCAGAAAAGTAAAACAGCCACACTGGCCAGCTTTACAGACCAGGCAGCACTGACACACACCTTTAATCCCAGCAGCCACACTAGTTTGCCACAGAAACCAGGCGGTAGTGGTACATGCCTTTAATACCAGAATTAGAAAGGATTAAAAAACAGTAGAGTGACTGCCAAACATTGTTTTCTGGAGGCAGGATCACCATTTTCGGACTGAGGTCGAGGTAAGAGCCAGTGGCTAGCTGCTTTGCTTTTCTGGTCTTCAGGTTGAACCCCAATATCTGTCTCTGAGTTCAAAAAAGACATTTGCCCAAGGCTTTTTAGCCACCAGCTAAGGCCAGAACTGGGATTGGAATTCCAGCTCTAGGAATCGGAAGCCAAACCTAATCACCTGGGTTCAGGAGAAAAAAAAAACAGTGCTCCCAGGTCCCTCCCGCTCCAGCCTAGCCTTCAAGTAAAGATGGAAAATACACAGAGAATCTGGATATTGCATGTTATAGTGTTGCCTTTGAATTATTTGACTGCTGAAGAAGGAGCAACAGCTGCCAAAAGACATTTGATTATAAATGCTGCTAGATTAATCCAACGTATATATTCTGAAAATGCCTTGACTTCAAAATTTAAGTCAAAAGATATGTTACTTTGGAGAAGAGGTTTTGTTTTTGTTTCCATGGGTGAGAGGCTGTGAATTCATTCTTGGTTAAGAAAAATATGGTTTGATCAAGGAAGACCCCCTGAAAAATTTCCAATGGGAACGGATGGCCCAGATGATCCAACATTTCAGGGTACCTCTGTTGCAGTTTCCTCTGAGTTCTACATCCAGAACAGTCTCAAAACTGCTGGCTGAGATGATCCAGCATCACAGAATACTCCAGTCAGGACTTGACCATAATCCTAAATTTTCTTTGGGTCCTCATAAAATATCAGCACCCCCCAATCAGCAGGAAGTATCCTAGAAAATTACACCCACATTCCCCAAAAAATGGATTTTAGATGTTTGTCTATTACAAAGTATTACAAGTATTCCTTACAAGTTGTGATAGATAATGGTCAGGAAAAAAGTTAAACAAAGGAGATTAGATTCAAGATTCTTGATTTGAAAGGGAAAAGGGGGGTATAGATATGATAGGATAAAAGGGCAGATTGTTGAATCTACTCTGAAGAGAAAATGGGAAGAAATAGATAAGATTAAAAGGTAGATTATTGAATCTATTTTTTAAAAGCAATGGCTAGTTTTAAAAGTTTTACATTGAATTGATTAAGGGCATGCACCACTACCACCTGGTTTCTATGGCAAAATAGTGTGGTTACTGGGATTAAAGGTGTGTGTCACCACTGCCTGGTCTGATAGGCTGGCCAGTGTAGCTGTTTTACTTTTCTAATCCTCAGGCAAGCTTTATTTATTAAAATACAAGTGAAATGCCACTACATTTCCCCTTTTTTGTCTAAAATAAAAAGAAGGCTATAACTAATATAAGAAAAACTATATACAATAAGCACAATAACTATATACAATATATACAGGCAATAAATACATCAACAATTTCTAGTCCATTTGCATTTGACAAATTCAGAGAAAATAGTCCATATCTATCCTATCTTGGTGAGTCCAAAGTCTTGCACCTAATTTACTTTCTATTATTACTTGCTTTCTGCATCAGGTAAACAAGGAAAACTATAACTATCTAGTCTTCAACTCCCTCATAGACCCAAGAAGGAAATAATATTAACTGAGTAAGCAGGAACTGCAAGCAAGTGACTTCCAAAACATGTGAGTAATGACAGAAACAGTCACCCAAAGTTCCTCTAAAATGTTGGGGCATCCATCTTGGACCTAAAGGCTTAGTATATCTGATAGCATATTCACAGACTTTTCTGTGAAGCAGGATATTCTGAGGGGCTGTCCCTCCTTGTCTTGACAATATTTGGCAGTCACTCTCCTTTATGTCCTTGTCCAATTAGGACAGCATACTGTTAACAGTTGAGGCAGGGGCATTTTCTTGCTTAGTGGATTACTTTTGCCACAAAGAAAGTAAACTCAATGTGGAATTTCTTTGATGCCCATCATCTTCTCTGAAGTAGATTGGTGCTGCCAGGAGCACACATGTCTCATTGTCATAAAGAGTCTATGCTATTAAAACATCTTAAATGCTATATTCTGTATGTATGTTTTGAAGATGACCTAGCTATCTAAAATATATCTTTGTCTGACCTTGAAAACATACCTTATGTGACTACAGGTTTAATTATTTTACGTGATTAACTACTAACCTGCATTTATTATCCTAAACAGTTGGTAATAATAGTTTTCAAGTGTTGTATGAGGAACAGGCCATGTTCCTGGTGCCCAGCTAGCTTACACCCGAAATAATTACACAGAAACTGTATTCATTTAAACACTGCCTGGCCCATTAGTTTTATTGGCTAACTCTCACATCTTGATTCAACCCATTTCTAATAATCTGTGTAGCACCATGAGGTCATGGCTTACCGGAAAAGATTCCTAACCAGCATTAGTCTCAGACAGGAGTTTCATGGCATATGCCACACTGCCCTCTTCCCAGAATTCCATTCTCTCTACTCTGCCTACCTGATTTCTGCCCTATCAAAAGGCCAAGGTAGTTTCTTTATTCACCAATGAAAGCAACACAAATACAGAAGTACCTCCTACACCATTCAAGGACTACAAATTTGCATTCCATTGTTAAATGAGTTATATATAAAACACCTTGGACAAGAGTAAAAATGTATGTACAGTATGTCCTAACAAAATTAATCTCAATATACAAAATTTGCATATAACAAAGCAAGCCACCAGTGCTTGGCACAGACTAAGCTAATTCCAGTGTTCAGGGAGTTACATCCCCCTAGCACCCATGATTAGAGAAAGTGCTGAAGACAGAATACTGAACAAGACAGGCTTGACTTCCACTTCTTTTCTTCTTAGTTCTTGAAGTTCTGGCATTAATGGTTATAGACACTATTTCATTTATGAATTATTTTTAACTTGGGAAAGTTCTTAACTTCCCTGTTACTCTGAATATGACCCTGGGAAGCTTGTTTCACCCTGTGTGCTTCAGTTGACTTCTCTACAAAATAGATCTAATAAAACTCTGACCTCAGAGAGCTGTTTGGTGCCAACTGAGACAATATATGGGAAGAGCTCAGTGGTTTGGTGAATATATTGTCTCCAGTGCAAGTTAGCTGTCATAGCTGGGATGCTTGCTCCCCACCCCCCACCCCCCCACCCCCGCTTTTCCTACTACTTTATTTTACTTTTCTTGCCTTGCTTAGAGAAACAAAACATGGTTGTTTCTGACTTTGTTAATTTGGATATTACCTTTCTGCCTTTTAGTTAACTTTGATAAAGTGTTTTCCTATCTTGTTGATTTTCTCAATGAATCAACACTTTGTTGTATTGTGTAGTCCAAGGACAATCCTGAACTTCTGACCCTCCTGGCCCTACTTCCCAAGGACATGTTGGGATTCCAGGCACATGCTGCCACACCTTGTTCATCAGGTATTATGCATGTTAGGCAGGCACTCTACCAAATGAACTCTCTCTCCCGTCCTGTGCTTTCTATCTCAGGGGAAGGCAGCACTCCTATGTGCCCTCCAGTCAAAGTCCACTTCTCTTTCTGACACAAATATGACTAGGTTGCAAAACTCAAAAAAGTGGGGGTGTCCTAGGCTCTTTTAAAATGTTAATGGAGCATAGGGTATAACTCAAAGTACTTACCCTAGCATGCAGAAAGAAAAAAGAATTCCAAAAGCCAGCTGTCAGGAGGCTGAGGCAGGAGGATCTCTTTGAATAGGAAACCAGCCTAGTGGACATACTGAGTTCCAGGGCAGCCAGAGATGTATAGCAGGACCATATCTTAAATAAACAAACCAAAAATCTGAAAATCAATAAACAAACAGAAACCAAATGCCTCCCACCCTTTTCCTCATCTGCCATATGTTACTTCTTACAATGCATACACCTTTTCAGGTATAGAAGAAACTTGCAAAGATTTTTTTTTTGCCATTTGTTTTTAAAAAATTTTTGGCCATGAATAATTTATTTAATATCTGGGCAACTGAGGTTTGTACCCCATCTTGGCGCCTACTCAGGAAATCTTGAGCAATAAGAAAAACTCTAACCTATAAATCCTTATCAAATGTAATGAAATTTTTATGCCTACCAAATTCGACAGTTAATGAAGTTGACATAATTTTTTTATATTTATTTATTTATTATGTATACAATATTCTGTCTGCATGTATGCCTGCAGGCCAGAAGAGGGCACCAGACCTCATTACAGATGGTTGTGAGCCACCATGCGGCTGCTGGGAATTGAACTCAGGACCTTTGGAAGAGCAGGCAGTGCTCTTAACCGCTGAGCCATCTCTCCAGCCCCAAGTTGACATAATATTATACTTTGCATTTGATTAAATATTTACTGATTTCCATGTTGCCATTTTCTTCTTTTTATTGTGGGACTAACAAAGATTTCCCGGCCTAGGCCAGGTGGTGGTGGTGCACGCCTTTAATCCCAGCATTCAGGAGGCAGAGGCAGGCAGATCTCTGTGAGTTTGAGGCCAGCTTGGTCTATAAGAGTGAGTTCTAGGACAGCCAGAGCCCAGAGCTACAGAGAAACCCTGTCAAAAAAAAAAAAAAAAAAGACAACAAAAAACCTAGGCCTCAAATTCTTTTGGAAGTACCTACAAATCTATAGACAACTGTACTCCATCCCCATTTCCTTCATATCTAAAGGGTCAAACTGTCCAAAGGTGGGACTGGGACATCTGAGTACAAAGTATCAGGAGAAAGAGGAAGTTGCTGCCATGTTGTCTCAGCAATGGAAGCAGGCTGTAAGCTAGACAGTCATTTCCAGGGCTCTGGAAAGGAACATATAGTGTTCCGGAAGCAAGACTGTGATTTGTGTCATCTGTCTCCTGGAAACACCGCCAGCACTCCCTCACTCCTGGTGTGGTGGGGGATTATTCTTCAAGAGCCTTGTTGCCCACAGGTGAGGGGGTAGGCAGAAGCTTGGAAGGTAGCAACTGGTGCCCTTGAGTTAAAATGCCTGCTCTGTTATTTGCTGAGTTGGTGTGTGCCTTTGGGATTGCCTTTATATGCAAAGGGCAACCACAAGTAGTTAAGGGGATTTTGAATAGGGAAATTCAGGCTAGGAATATATATATAAATATATATATCTATATATATACATATATATATATGTCAGTGGCAGGGCTCTCTTGCCTAGCAAAAGTAAGGCCCTAGGCTCAGTTCCCAGTACTATAAATAAATAAATAAATAAATAAATAAATAAACAGGACAAGATGCATGTAAGATTCCTGGTATGAAGTCTGGTCCTCAGTATAGGAAAATCAATATTATTATCAGCAATTATTATGAGCAATCTTGTAAAAATATCAGTCTATGGGATCTGCACTTAAAGTTGGGGTAAAGAAAGGCCATGGTTGGTGAACAACAACAACAAAAAGCAATAAAAAGGCAAGGACATGACAGCTCCTAGGTATGGGGAAGGAGAGAGTTTATTATAGATCTGTGGGAGTGTAGGAGAGCATAGCCAGAGGCAGAGATATCTGGGAGAGTCCAGAGTGGACGTCACCCCCAGGCCATGTGAGGAATGGGGGAGGGGAAGGGGAATCAGGTACAACAGCCAGGAGCCCAAAGAGAGAAGAGAGTAATCAATACCAGGTAACCAAAATGCTTGGCTGGGAAGGGCAGCCCAGCCCCTGGGCTGGAGTTCAGGGTAGGGGGCAGGGTATGCTGGCCAAGGGGGCCCTGTTAACAGGAAGAGACTGGAAGGACCCGGCTGTCAGGACCCACTTTGATATGTTAAATAGGCACCTTTGCAGTTTGTCCCAGGTTTGAAACCTAATGGTTTGTGGAAGTGGCTTGCGAGCAAGTGAGCAAGCATGGCCCAATAAGACAGCAACAAAGCCAGAATCAGGCTGGCTCGTCACCTCCCATTTTGGTCTCTCTGCTAGACCCAGTTGTGCTAGCCACGTGGAGATTTCTGGAGATACTCTATACAAGATCCCGACTGAGTTGGCTAGTTTATGTCAACTTGATTCCAGCTAGGGTAATTCAGGAAGAGGAAACCTCAGTTTCCTGAGAAAAGGCCCACACCAGATTGGCCTGTGGAGCATTTTCTTAATTGATGATTAATGGGAGGGAGCCCAATTCATGGTTGGGTGGTGTCCACAATTGTGGGCTGATGGTCCAGGGTGTTGTCAGAGAGGCTGAGCAAGCCATGGGGAGCAAGCCAGGAAGCAACACTCCTCCGCGGCCTCCGCATCAGCTCCTATCCTTCCTGAGTTCTCTGAGCGTTCAAGTGTGACCTGAAGGGCAAAATGAAATACATCTTTTTTCCCCAAGTTGTGTTTTGTCGCAGCACTAGACACCCTAACTACGCCACCAACAGGAAGCTTCGTGCTTTACCCTCCCTTTCCCGACTTCCGCACTGGGACATTGGTCACCGATACTGGCTCGATGGACGGTTTCAGATTTACAAGTGCAAAACTTTTACTGAGTAAAGCCCAAACTGACTGCACTGGAAGAAGGCAGGAAGAGTTGCCACTTCCAGGCCCCTGAACAGATCTGACTGCATGGAGTTAATAAGGTAATAAAACTAGGTATGCCTACTTGTGAGCTAAAGCGGAAGTGGAAACCCGTCAAGAGGCCGTTTTTATTTCCCGCCAGCAGAAAGCACACATCTTTATCTTCGGGGACAAAGGGCTTCCTGGAAATAACCCCAAGCATGAATTTATCATGAGTCCTTGTATAAAGGACACCGAGTGACACCGTGGGCAATATAGTCAATTCTGCTTTCACAAAAGACAGAAATGCTGTTAAGTTGGTCAGTTTCTCATAACAGAGCTCTCTGAAGACAGAGAGGGTAGCATTAAATCCTAACTCAGGGGAGGCGCTTCTTTAAGAAAGTCAGTCAATGAAGTCCAGGAGATAGCAGTGAGTCCATTTCACAAATACTACTGAGAACCTTCTCAAGATTTTAGTCATCTGTCCATTCATCTATCTAGCCCTTTGCCCATCCATCCCCTTATCTATCCAGCCGAAAGGTCATCTACTCATCCAAGTTCATGGGATGGCCACTGTCTGAGTCAACTGTCTGTTGCTGTGCTAAAATACCCTAGTAAAAGCAGCGTAGAGGAGAAGGGGCTTATCCACCACATTCAGGAAAAAGAGCTTGAACAAGAAGTAGGTCAGAATGTGAAGTCCCAAGGCCTGTCCCAAGTGAAACACGTCCTCTGACAAGGACCCACTTCCTAATGTTTCCACCGCTTTCTCAGACAGCCGGAGACCAAGTGTTCCAGCATGGGAACCTATGTGAGACATTTCTCAAGACAGCCCAAGACTGAGCGTTCCAGCATGTGAACCTACGTGAGACATTTCATGTTAAAGTGACAAA
Organism: Ondatra zibethicus; assembly: GCA_004026605.1. Classification (NCBI taxonomy): domain Eukaryota; kingdom Metazoa; phylum Chordata; class Mammalia; order Rodentia; family Cricetidae; genus Ondatra; species Ondatra zibethicus. Next base: position 22,840 of record PVIU01003911.1, on the reverse strand, counting down.
ATCCACCAAGGCACTGGCGGAAGACTCCTTGAGAGTTCTCACAGCTGTGCTAAGTTTTGAAGGGCAAATAAGCGAAGGCCAGATGCAGAAGGGGGTAGGGGAGCGTTCCAGGTAGACACAGTAGCACCCAGCAAGACGCTGAAGGAAGGCTTCCTTTAAGAGTGCAAGGGCCTCAGTAGGCTCAAGCTAGGAGGTCAAGTTTAAGGAAACCAGAAACCGGAGCAGAGCTGTCAGGGCAAAGACAGACAATGAAGACCTTTGCCGGGAGGGCCTGGCAGGAGTTTGAATTTCACCCTGCAGGCTCACAGAAAGTCCAGGGAGGGCAGCAAAATGATGACGTTAGTATTGCAAAGGCTACCTGATGGCAGAGAAAGATGGGCAAGGGCATGAGCAGAGGCAGGGTGCCTGTGGCGGAGTGGCTGGAAGGAAACGGAGGGACAATCGGGTCTTGGCCAGGATCTTCAAGGCATTAAGGAGGTTGATTTTAGGAGACTAATGACCATGGGGACATGGGGACCAGGGTGACTATCCAGGCTTCAGGTTCTGGAGTCGCTGTGGGTATGGACAATGCCTGCTGAACAGGAGGACTGAACGGAGATTAGAAATGAGTTCCGGTCTGGGAAGGCTGGAAGGGAAAACCTCCTGGGTCATTCGAGAGGAAAGAATTCCAGGCACGAGACAGGCACTGGGAACTCAAGAGGCAAGATAAAGTTTCTGCCTTCAGGTTCCAGTCAGCCTGGGTGATAGCAAATGAGAAAACTGGCCATTCGAGAGCCCAGAGTAGCACAGACAGAGGCCTGTGGTGCCCCTGTGCCCTTTCTTGGTGCCACAGCCTTGTGCAGCACCTTCTTAGTATATCTTACCTCCCTGCACCCTGGGCTTTCTTTCTGGAAAATGCTACTTCTCACCACCTCCCTCTCTCCTGACCGAGCAAGGAGCTGCCCTTGCTTCCCTTGCTTCCCATCACCTTCCTGCCATCATTAACTGTGCCTTGTCATTTAACTATTAGGACACCATCAACCAGGTAAGGGCAGGAAGTCTCGTTCTTAACAAGCGTGGGGGCTGGAGAGATGGCTCAGTGGTTAAGAGCACTGCCTGCTCTTCCAGAGGTCCCAAGTTCGATTCCCAAAAACCACATGGTAGCTCACAACCATCTGTAATGAGGTCTGGCGCCCTCTTCTGGCGAGTGGGCATACATGGAGGCAGAATGTTGTATACATAATAAGTAAATCTTTAAAAAAATTAAAACAAAACAAAACAGGTGTTTCTTCGGATCCTCACACAGAGCCCGACACATGAGGAACTCTTGTAGCATAAATGAATGAATGAGTGAGGGATTCATGACTGTGACTGCCTAGGAAAACACAGAGGAAGCAAAGCTATGCCAGGGCATGACAGGCTGCTATAACAGCCCCCAGTCACCTAATGGCTTAGTACTGTACAAGAATATTTTACTCAGAATGATCCAGAATGGGTGTTTCTGGTGGGCAGGTGAATTTCTTTCCCGTGGTGACTTCGAGACCCAGGCTTCCTCTTCTTTGTTGTTTAGCCATGCACAAATATTCTACATCTAGTCTTCTCTTGCTTATATTCCTTTGGCTAATACCTTGTCTCACACAGCAACCAACTACAAAGGTTACTGGGAGATGCAGTCCTGACTGGCATTCACTTTTCACCGACAGCTCAGACCTATTGACAGTTGGGTGGGACCATTCTTGGGGGGTGGAAAGAGCTTCTCTAGGCATCATAGGAAGGTTAGCAGTAACCTTGGCCTCTGTCTCCTAGATGCCATTAGTACCCGTCAGTGTGACAACAAAAAATGTCTGCACACATGATCAGATGTCCCCTGGAGGGAAAAATTACCCTCCATTAAGTGTCTCTGTTTTGAAAAGGGAAGGAGGTATTTGTGATGTCCAGCTAGTAGCCAGTGCCTAAGGGTTATCTCACCCAGCAGCGGGGCAGAGTGGGCAGGACTTACATAAGACTGCCTGGTGGGGGAGGGTGGCACCTGAGCTGGGTGGTAGCTAGAAGTGATGCTGCAGGCAGGGAAGTGGGATGAGGAAGGCAAATGGCTGTTAAGGTGAGCTTGAAGAAGCTCCAATAAACTGGGGCAGCCCCTTTTCTGTGGATTAAGACTTGGCAGCAAAGGGGAAAAACCTGAAGCATCTTGTCCCTGATGTGAGCCCCGTTTCTTCCCTCCTTTCACAACTAGAGGTTTTCCTGGAAGAATATGAGAATCTGGTGGCCCCAACGCTCAGGAACAGAGGAGGGAATAGCTTGGACTCTGGCCCCCCTCCCTTCTCCCTCTGTGCTGTGGAGCTCACTGTGGCTCCTCCTGGGCTGTTCACCCATGATTCTGTCACTCGTGCCTCTACCACCACAGTGCCAGCCTCACCCTTGAGAAATCATACTCTCAGCCGGACCCCAGCCTTCCCTCTGAGGCCAGCCCTGGCTCCAAAGACTCCCTGCAGGCTCAGCATCCAGATCCCAGCCTAGCCCTCCCGTGCCTGGGGCGGCCATTTGTGATCTCTCTGCTCTCCCACCCTGTCTTCTCTCCTTCTTCCTGTCTTCCTCCAGCTTCAGAAGGCTCTTTGATTTTCTTCTTGGGTCAGAATGAAAGTTTCAGGGCACCCAGACTACAGTTCTTAGTCAGACTGAGTCCTCCAAAGCGTCAGGATTTGTTTTCTTTCTAAAACAAACTAGGATCTTATCTGGATATTAGGCTTATCTTGGCAAGTCACTACACTGCATTGGTTTTTTTTTCCTTTCTCTTCCTGCAATGTGATATTATGAAGAGACCTTGACCCAGGGCTGCCTATTGCTTATCTGGGGAATGGAAGGGGTGAGCAAAGAGCTGGCTCCGGCTCTGGGCTGACAGCCACACACTCCCATGCTTGAGGGATGAGGGCCTGGAATATCTTTAATTCCTACTTCTCAGCCTCTCTGAAGGTATTGCCATTGTCCCGGTCTCTCCAGTCCTGCCTTAGCCCATATTACTCAGATCTGGGGCTGGGACCATTGCAGTAGCCTCCAGAGTGTCAATCTTTTCCTGTTGTTCCTCCCCTTAATTTTCATTCTTCACAGAGAGGTCAGAGTACATGAAGTGTTATGCCACTTGGTTCCATGGGCTAGAAATGAAAATACACTTCTTAAGCCAGTACTGGATCCAACTTCCATAGTAAGCCCTGCTACAGCCCCCTGTGATGTTCACAGCCTAGCACACATCCTCTCTCTTACTCCTTTACCCACCTCCACACTGGGGATCAAACTCAGGGCTTCATGCATGCCAGCCAGCCACTCTACCACTGAACAACACCTTCAGCCCTAACAGACACCTCCTTACCTGTGTATTCTGATCATCATCCCACTGCTGCTGCTCCTCCACCTGCAAAGCCCTTCCCACTTGTTAGGGACTGGGTGGTGCTCCCATTCACCAAAAGACATAACTCAATGTCCCCTCCCCCATTTTTAATACATGACTTTATTTGGAGATAGAGTTTTTAAAGATAGAGCTCACTGAGTTAAAATGAGATGGTTAGGGTGGGATCTTAACCCCAAGTGATTGATTTCCTCTCAAAAGAGGAACTCTGGATGCAGGTGTGTAGAGAGGGGAGCACACCCGGAGGCGGAAGGAGACAGCCAAGGAAAGAGACCTCAGGAAGAACCAAGCTTAGCGGCATCTTGTGCCTCTGCGGCTGTGCAGAAATCATTTTTGCTTAAGCCACACAATCTGCAGCTATTTCGGCCCTAGCGAAAAGGTACAGCTCTTTACTACTGCACAGGATAAAGCCCAAATCCTCACCAGCCCTGAGGAGATCTGTAAGATCTGCCTCCCGGCCTGGGCTCTCCATCTCTGCCTCTCTAGCCATCTTCCCTGCTCACCTCAATCCAGCCTTACCCGCTGTCACTTGGAGCCTTCCACAAGGAAGGTCTTGCCTGATCCTTCTGTACAGAAACGCCTTTGCAACTTGCTTGATTTAAGATACATTTTCATGGTCACATCAGAGAGGGCTTCCCAGACGGTCCCCATGAAATTCACCCGACATTCTTATACCTTTCCTTCATCAACACCCTTCATAGGAACCTTAGGCATGTTTGCTTACTTAATTTCTTCATCAAGTTAAGAAGCATCCACTGTCCTTTTCTAAGATGGTTCCTGGACCCATGTTAGTGTTCAATAAGTATTTGTTGTATATATGGATCTTCATCCTCTTCAAGTCCTTATTCTGGCATCATGGTCCAGCCCAGATCTTCCTGGCCTCTTTAAATTAGCCTTCTTGATTCACCAAGTCCAAAGCCACCTTAGTGTAGTGACATGGCTCTGTGCAGCATGCTTCTTCTTCATCTGTGGAGATTATAGCTGTCTGACTGCATCAGTTACCTGTGTGTTTCCACCTCTGCTTCCTCCCAAACCAGGACCACACACTGAGCATCTCCACAGGGCTCACAGCACAGCCTAGTACAGGGCCCCTGAACACAGGAGGCGCTGTGTAAATTTGTGTGGACCCAAATAGATCAGAGTAAGCTCCAGAGGCGGTGGATATGAGTAAGTGGGTCGTTTACAGGGATTAAACTGTGCCCCTGCCTTCCACAGCCCCCAGGAAGAGGTGGAGAGCATTTTCCCAGAGGGATCCAGGGTAAACTTTATCTGCCAGTTCCAGTCAGTTGGTTTCTTGGGTAGGAGAAAGTCCTACATTTTGAGCCCCACAATTATGGAACAGCCCAGCTGTGGGTTGCAGAGGCCTGGCCATCACTGCGTGCCTCTCCTTGGAAGAGAACCCTGCCCACAAGAGCTAAGGGAAGGGCCAAGAGTCCACCCTAGGCAAGGTCCAGGAAGCAGGAAACCTTCTTAAGGCCAAGGCACCATACTATCCCTCCCTTCGCAGGGCTGGTGGGAGCCTCGGCTGGCTTAGCTCTTTGGGGGGCTGGGTCTGGACAATGGGAAGTGAATAGCCCCCTCCTCGCTGGCCCAGGCACATAAAGCAGGTCTTTCACTGAGGCTTTCTGGCTGCTTCAGTTGGTTCTTGGCACTCAGCGAGGCCGTGTCTGTAGGGGCCAGGGGAAGCAAATGTGATGGGGGTGGGGACTGGGATTCAGAGACTTCTCCGTGCCCACCCCGGGGGCCACCGGGCTGGCTCCCCAGCTGTGAGATGAGCTCATGCAGGGAAACCGGAACCACCACGGGTGGGGTGGGGGAGGGAGAAAGATTCATACCAAGCGCTCTAAGAAAGCATGGCTCTGCAGAGCAAGTTTGTGGTAGGAATAAGAAACTAATGTCCAATCCTCCTGCCTGTCCCTCTCCTCTCCAATCCCGGCCATAATCCCAAGACCCTCCCGCAAGCCTTTCCCGGAAAATTCTCAGGCTCTCTCACAGCTGGCCAACTTCACCAACCGCCCCCCCCGACACACACACACACACACACACACACTCCAAACCCAAGTCGTCAACCTTGAAGTCCCTTTCTTGGCCTTTCCCAGGAAATGTCCTGGCCTCGCCGCCTGCCATCAATGGTCCTAGTCTCCTGAGCCAATCACTCGGTTGCGAGACTCCCTAAACGCAAGAGCTGCCTCTCTGGGTGCTTTTGGCAGAGGGGGTGGGGTGTACACGGGCAGGTGTTTCTACGCAGCGCGCGCCAGGCGGGGCCTCCTCCCCCAGCCTTGTCGCTCGTGGTCCCCTCCGGCCTCTCCTACCTCCCTAAGCGTCTCTTCGCCCTAGGCAAGAGTTTGGCTTTGACAACGAAGGAGCCAACGTGACTGGCAGAGCAGCCTAGGGTAGACCCGACTGAGACAGTTGCCTAGGTGTGGTGGGGGATGGGGTGGGGGAAATCGACACTGAGCCCTTGAGGTCTGAAGGCAATTGCTACCAGCCTGGGGGAAGAAAAGGGTTCACTTCCTTGGGAAAAACTCATCTATCTGGTTTGGGACCCTGGCTGGGAGGATGTGGGGGACAAGCAGGGCCCAGTCATTTAAATTTGAGGATAAATTGTACAAGTAAGTCTTAACACAGTCCTTGCACCAACCTCACACCCCTGCCCCAAACCAGTACACATACCTGAGATTTTGCCTTAAGGCTAGGGGTAGGACTGCCTTGGACCGAGTGAAAGGGACCCTTCATCCCGTTTCACCCACTCTTCAATTCTTAACCCTGTCTCCCTCCTTGTCCACGCACCCATCTTCTGGGAAGAGCTACTGTGAATTGAGCTCCAGTGTGTCCTCCCCAGCCCCGAGACTGCAAGTTCAAAGCCAGCACCCAAAATTATCTCTTAAGAGCCACGACTCGGGGAACTGCGATCTTCCTCGGTTACCTTTCCCCAGCCAGCATTCCCATTTTCAAGCTTGGAGGAGGCGTGTATGTGCCTGTGTGTGTCTCTATGCGTGTGTATGTGTGTGTACGGGAGGGGCTGTATTAATGGTGATATTATAAATGAAAGCTGGAGGACTGAACTTAAAAGAAACTGGTCAATTGTAAAACAAATAGGAATAAACAACCCTTTAGATGTAATTTGTGGTTTATCTGGAGGTGCGGGTGGCGCTGAAACTCCCCCCCCCCGTTTTTTTTTCCTTAGCTGCGCCTCCACCCCCAGCATTTGGAGCGGCGGAGAAGCGGCTCCGGAGTGATTAATCCGGGGATAATTCAGCCCCCCCCGCCCCCCGGCGCGAACCCCGCGAAGCGGGATTGGAGCGAGTCATTTCCGAGAGCGCAGCGCGCCTCTCCCCGGCCGGGCGGACACTTGGTTCATTCCAACCGCAGAAGCTCAGGGCTCCCGCGTACCGGGATTTTTTTTTTTCCTCCCGGAGCAGAAAGAAAAAAAAAAAAGCTTCAGAGCTCTCCTGACCTCCTTTCTCCTCGGCGGCGAGCGGAGCCTCTCCCTCGGGCTGCCGGCCGCGCCATGCCGCGCTCGCGGGCACCGGAGCAGGGATGTTGCGGCTGCCCGGCAGGAAGGGCTCGCGGCGAAACCGGGATTTGGGCGCTTGTGCCGGGCACCGGGAGTCGCTGGGGCCGCCCGCCGCCGCCACCGCCGCCGCCGCCGCCACCGCCGCCGCCGCCACTACTGCTGCTGCTGGGTTGGGGGCTGCTCAGTGCCTCGGCTGCCGCGGGTGAGTCCGGCCGGGCCGCGCGCCCCACCCGAGCCCACCCAACCTCGACGCGGTCCCAGTCCCTTCCCCCACCCCAGCTTGGCTTCCTCCTCCTGATTACCCACCCTGCTTCTCATCTTCGCCTCTGTCTGCCTAGAACCTCCACTCCATCTTCGACCACGTCCTCACCTCTACCCTCATGGACGTCCCCAAGCCCAGCCGCAACTTGGCCGGATCCGGCCAGTATGTGGGGCCTGGGAGACAGACATCCCCCCTCCCCTGGTTGCGGGGCACCTGGATTGTGGCTTCAGTTTCTCCAGTCTCTCAGCCCCACAAGGTGCCAGGCTTTTCCGGTATAAACTTTCCCGGAGCCCTACTCCCCCAATCTCTCCCCCATTCTGCCTGGCACGCCCGTCCCGGGGGTTAGAGAGGCTTGGCGCGCCCCCTCCGCGTCTGCAGGGTCGGTCTTCCCCTGCCCCCGCCCATTTTCTCAGACCAAAGCCGTTGCCCCCGCCCAAGCAGCCCAGAGACTGCGGTCTCCACCCCCCTCTTCACATGCCCTCCTCCCCCTCGGTGCTCGGGCTGGGGGCGGGATGCAGGTAGGCGCGCGCCCAGGTCGGGGGTCCCGTGCAATTTTTCTTGAAGGGCTCATGTGGGGTTGTTGGAAGGGGCTGAACCACTGGAGGTGGAGGCAGGGATCATGCTGAGTTGGGAGGGAGGAAGGGGAACGTCGCCGCCAGGGTCCGTGCCGACACATCTCCCTTGCTTGGTTCCCACTCCGCGCCAAAGTGCCCTTTCCCGCGCCCTGCTGCAGCCGAACGCCTGGGCTGCGGCAACCGTGGCGCGGGTGGCAGGACCCGGTCTCGTTAAGCCAGTCTGGACAGTGTGCGGAGAGTCCTGGGACTTTAGGATGGATGTCTGGCGGCAGCTTACAGTTAGTGGGGGCGGGGGGTGAGGCACGTGGACCTTTTAGTGAACCCAGACACACTAAATGTTACTGGTTTCAACTGGTCCTCTCCTACTTTCCCCATGGCACCTTCTGAAGCTTAGCAACAACCTATAAAGTTCCCTGTGCCTGTGAGGGGACCAGTCCAAGCAGAGATGCCTGGAGCTGCATTTTCACTTCGCTGGATACTGGATGCTAACGCCCGCTGGGGAAGAAAACCCCAAGTACCCGATGCCTGGGCCTGGAGCCGCGACACTCCGGCAGAGTAGCGCTTTTGTTGTTGCTTGTTTGCTTGGTATTTTAAAACTACAGGTTGAACCTCTCAAGCCTTGGCTTGGGCCATCCCAAAACCTTGCTGCTTCTTGGAACGTGCACCCCACCCATGGTTGTCCAGTGAGTAAATGGTAAAAATTCTCAGGCTCTCTCTGGACTCCAGCATCTTGTGAACTCAGACCTTGCCATGCGTCCCGTAGTCATTCAGTGTTGGGGTTCCCTGTGAAGGAGGGCTCCCCAAGACAGCCCTGCCTGTCTATCCCTTCTAGACCGGACTTTCTCAGTTCACCTAAGAAGTCATAGCCACCGACACCCAGAGAGGGGCGCCCGTGGTGCACCTGTCTCTCAGCTTTGGCCTCTCACACACCCACACCCACCCGGAGGCTGCTCACACCAATGTTTCTCTAGTCACCAAGACTTCTCACATGGGCTGTGGGCTCCGTTGTTACTTGCTGTAGGGCCTATTAAATGGTTGTCCAGGCCAGGGCCCTCTGTGCCTTGTCGAACTGGAACTCGTTCGGGATTGCCAAATTTATTTTTCTTGCTGGATTTGTCCGTGCTCCCTTGAGTATGCCAGGTCCCTGGAGAGAGAAAAAGGCCGACTCAGCCGGGCCTTCACAGGGTTCAGCATTGCTGGAAAGCTGCCTTTTTGATACCCATTTGTCGTTGTCTCTTGGGTAGGTATATAAGTTGGAGAGTGTGTGTGTCTCAAGGAGGGGCAGCTGCTCTCTGGCAGGCCCAGCTCTGGCTCGTTTCTCTCAGTAGCTTTCCTGTGCGTTTCCACACACTGTCTGGCCTTGCAGTCAGCAGACATTTGGAAATAGAGTTAGTGACAGATCTACAGGATGTGGTGTGTGAGGCATTGGGGGAAGGAGAGGCATTCCTTTTGTGATCTCTTCACACTGTTGACTGTAAAAGATGCTTTGGGGATTGAGCACCTCGTTTGGCTAGGGGGATATAGTGAACACGAGGATTTGGGGGGTACGTGTATGAGTGTGTGTGTGTGTGTGTGTGTGTGTGTTTTCCTTGTCCGTGCCTGTTTCCTTCCATTTCATCCTTGCTGGCTTGCCTTCCATCACACACCGACCCCCACTTCCCTTGGACCCCAGCCTCCCTCCTCTCATTAGTTACCCGTCCCTTCTACTTCCATCTTTGAAACCTGCTTCCTCTTGGCGTGTAAGCAAGTGTATCTTTCACATCAGACCATAAAACACTTGTCCTTCCTAACCTCATTTAACTACCTTCCCAATATCCAAGGGGATATTCACTCAACCCCTGCTCCCAGTCACTCCAGCAGCCTGGCATTGAAACGTTCTAGAAGAGATCATTGCGTGCCTCCTCATTGCCAATCCCATTGCACTTCCCCTGCCTACTCTCTATGGCCTTGGCCACTCTGAGCCACTTCTTTTGAAGTCTCTCTTTTCCAGGCTTTTGGGATTTTATATTTCGTTGCCTCCCACTCTCTAACACACTCAGCTTTCTCCCTGAAGCACTGTGTCCCGGAGCCATCGCTTTTCTCACCCTGTCCCCACTCCCCAGATGAGCTCATCCCTGCTCAGTCCTCTAACACTATTCAGAAGCTTCCAGACAGATCTGTGAAACGTCTCCAGATATGTCTGCTGGCTTCCTAGTTCATAGATACGCTCAGTCCGTTCAGCCTGTGCATCCACCTGCCCTTGGGGCTCCTTACCTTGGTGCTTCCCTCCTAAGATAATCGCTCTCATATCTTCCTTCCAGAACTGCCCAGTTACCTATCCCAGAGCCTTAGGTGGGCCCCCATCTTCTGCATCATTGGCCATTGAGGCCTGCAATTTTACACTCTTACTCCTTCTCAAGCACAGCTACTTTCTTCTGGATTGAGAAACTGTGTGTTTTTAAAAGGCTGGGATGTCCCTTTGTCCCCAAGGAGTGATTACAAATAGGAAAGATATTAATCCATGCCTGTAAAGAGTTCTGATTTTCTTCTATGTCCTCACCTTTATTGTTTAAAAGGAATGAATTCCAGTTGATGTTTTTTGTCTTGCTTGTTTCTTAAGGACTGGCTTTCAGCCTGCCTCTTGTGCCATGTGGAACCAGTGTTCTACTGTGGTACCAAGGAAATGGAAACGTGTTTGTCTGCCTCAACTACTGACCTATGAGCTCCCCGGGAGCAGAGACAGGGTTTTATGTCTCTTGGTAGCTCCAGCACCCAGCTGCATGAGGTCTGCTGAGCACAGAGCTGGTGTCTGATAGACAGCTACCTGTTCTCCCAGCAGACGGTTCTCATATTCTTTTCCTTGGAGAGTTTCCCAGGGGTTGATGAAGCAAAACTGAGTTTTGGGGGCTAAGAGAGCCAGCTGGTTTGTAGAGGTAACACAGTGACAGACATCGAGTTCAGTTCCCAGTTGTTTTTGCTCTACAACCAAATGTCACAGGTTGATGAGCTAGTGTCCTAGATTCTAGAAGCAATGCAACAAGTCCTCAACACCCCTAGCTCCCAACAGGAGACTGTCTAAAAAAAGGTAACTAACTGCTTGGTCACCATTATGTGTTTGGGTTTGGAATCTCATTTATAATTGATTTGTGGGCTCATGGTTAAAAAAAAAAAAAAAAAAAAAACCAAGGCTGACTACAGTACAGCAGGCAGTGCTGGCCCTGTCTGGGATTGGTGGCTTTTATGGCTTTGTTGAAAATCAAAGGGACTGGAAAACTAATATACGGCGTCTGATACACTGATGAGCTCTGCTGGTCCTGGAGACTCCAGCAGGTGGCTTTGACAGCAGCGCCTCCTGTACCTGGCTCACCCACGTCATTGTCACTGTCAGACCAGCTGGAGTCAGAAGAACACATGTTCCTGTTGGAGATCAGGCTGATCTTCAGAGCTAAGGCACAGGGCCCCCACCTCCAAGGGGACAAGTTTTTCGGGCAGCCCACTCGGACTGTACCTGCCTTCAGAAGGTGTTGCTTAAAGGGGAAGGTGGGTCCCAGCAGCAATGTGGAAGACAAAGGGAGGCTGTGTGCCTTTAGCTGGGGTTCTCAGAAAGTTGTGTGGACAGCCGGGGAGTGACACCTGTCGCCGAGGTGCACTGAGAACTCCCTGGAGAGTGTGTGTTCAAGCTCTGGCATGTGTTAACTCAGTGTGCACAGCAGTGGCCCAGGCATAGTTTGGACGCAGGTCTACCTGACTTGAGATTCCTTACACATTCCTCAGGGAACCCAAGAGGTATCAACCATTTGGAATCCTTCTGCCCTGGATCCCAAACTTGTAGTCATTAAAAAGCAAGGCACCTCCATCGTCCATAAAGCTGTCTCAGAGATGACTGTAAAGTCACTTTGCTCTTAAACTTTGGGCTTCTGTCTAGGTAGAACTCCGACATGAGCACTTATGTCGCCCTATGTCATGTGACAGGAGGACCTTTGTCTTCCTCTCCAAGACCCCGTGAGCTTCTTGTCTGGACTGTGAAGTTTCTAGGGTAACAAAGCCTTCATTTGCACCTTCTTCTCCCACATGGCATGGAACCCAAGATGCTGTGGGTTTCCCTATCTAACTATAATAGAGGATTCTTCAGGGAGAGTCCTGGGTGACCACCACCAGGAGCCATATCAGAGAAATGCGTCTGGCGTGAGCCAGGAGTATAATGGTCACTCATGTCAAGTCCAATACACAGAACAGCTTTGTGTCTGCTTTTGAGTCATCGACATTTAATGCCTGGGTGTGGCAGGGGGCATTGACTCCATACTCTCCCTATTGGGGAGAGTTTTCCCACTGGAGACCCCATTTTACCTTCCACCTATCGCTTGTTGCTGTATCGTTGGAAAATTTGAAACTGAACTGATCTCTAAGGGGATGTCGGTCCTCTCCTAGGCATAATCGTCATCACAAGGATTTTTGTGTGTATGTGATGTTAAAAACAGCATAGGTCAATTGTTGAGAGTGCCAAATATCTCTTAGACGTTTATTTGAGACTCTCTGTGTGGTCTAGGTCTCACCTTGCTGCACAAAGAGCCCTTTTCTCTGCCAGTGTCTCCTTCAGACTCACTTAAGTGCAATTATGATCCAGAAACTTCAAAACGGGAATTCGTGTCCGTCTTCTAGGTTTCCAGACAGAAAAACCCAGTAAGTCTCACTATTAAGTAGCGACATCTATTTATTGATCGAAAGTAAGCAAGTGTGACGGTTGTAACTCTAGAAGGAGAAAGCGGAGACTGAAATTTAGACCGTTGGTGGGGTGTATTATCAGAGGGCGTGCAGGCATTTTGTGCGACATGATCGATGGCTCTTTCTGAGATGAGTGGGTATGGTAGAGTTGATGCAGGCAGGCGTCTGGGGACTTGTCTCTCCAGTGCTGCCTGTCTCCCTGCCCTATCCCCGCCCCAGCTTGAGTCCCATCGACAACCATACAGTGCCATTTGAGGTGACAGTGGAGGTCAAAGGTGGACAGAAACTCAGAGATTGGCAGGATTGGGGATGGGTGGGCGTGTCTGATGTGTTATGGAGAGGAGGGGGTGGAAATGTAATGGTTTATTTTCCCCATTAAACTGTCCCCAGCATGAAACCTTCACATTAACACCCTGGTTTCCTGGGGACCTGGGTGGTCTTGTCCTCTTGGTTCCTGCCATATGTACAATCCTAGAAGGTTGGCTCACAGCGGAGTGATGGAGAGAAAGGCACTGTATGACCCAGGAGTGAGCAAGCCACTCTTCTATCTTCCATCTGGCCTCTCACAACCTGTGTGGCCTTGGGATAATGGAAATAACTTCTTCTCTTTAACTGGGTCTCTATTTCCTTACCTGTAAAATGGGAGCAACAGTAAGGCCCACCCTGTCTATGCCAGGATGGACTTAGAAGCTCTTGAATCAACAAAACAGAAGAAAGCCAGAATTGTTACGCTAGAACCCAAAAGTTCACCACTGTAAGCTCTGTCTAGTGATCAGACTGATGCAAGACCGTGGGCTTCTAGAAATGAGGCCCACGGTCTGTCTGCCTGTGCCTTGGGGTGCTCAGGGCAGTGGGTGAGGATGGACCTCAGCAATCCATCCCTCACCCCCCTTCCCTGCTATAAAGCCAGTACAACTGCTCCTCATGACTGGGAAAGGAGAAAGAACTCATCCCCTCCACAACTGATCAGACCTCATGTGTGCATCTCCCACACTCCTGACCCCTGGCAGCAGTACGCTGTGAACCTTGAAGAGGCAAAACCTCCCCAAACACATCCATTCAGGGGACAAGATCTACACTGAGGTCTCCAACCTCATCTGATGTATTTATTTGATAAATTTATCCATCCTTCACCATTCCTCTTGAAATATGCATGGTCCTTATCCAGTAGGGTGGGGTGTTTCTAAGTGACATTGACCTATACATTTCCTCTTGTTTCCATTTTCCTACTTATTTTACTTAACCCCGTGTTTTGAAGATCCCTCTGGATGCCTTTAATCCCAGCACTCAGGGAGGCAGAGGCAGGTGGGTCTTTGTGATTTCGAGGCCAGCCTGGTCTACAGAGCAAGTTGCAGGACTGTCAGAGCAAGAGTTCCCGCTGGGTTCCTTATGGGTGTCTGGCCTGGGACTTGGGTTTCTGAGACAGTGTTACATCAGGAGTTATTTATATTTTTCTGCACTCAACCTTCCACCCTTGCCTTCCTTGATCTCTGACCACGCACAAAGTGCTGAAGAACCTCCTTGTACCTTCCACATCCTCTACACGCTTTCTTGGGGCCTTGCTTGATGATAACTCCGTTATTCTGAATGGGAGCCTGAGGTCCCCAGAAGCAGGCTAATTTTCTGTTGTTTTTCCATGGTGTTTTGTAGCAGCTGATATGCCAGCTCTACTTAGAGAACCTTGAGTTTCTGCTTTCCCATATCCTCTTCAATACTTACTATTACCAACACTTTTCCTGATTCTGCCATGGGTATGAGGTCAAAGTGACATGTCACTGTTTGAATGACTGTTGCATTGTCCGATTACGAGTCACATTGAAAGTCTACTATGTGCTTGTTAGCTCTTGGCCTTTTCTTTTTGTGATTTGCTAATACATATTATATATATTCATTATCTATTAAAATTATAGTATTTTTTGCAAAGTTGAAAACTGAACTCTAATATTCTAGGCAAGCACTCTCCACTGAATTGCATTTCCAGTCCCCTCCCCATTCACGTTTACTTTGAAACAGGATCTGTCTAAATTTCCCAGACAGATCTTGAACTTGTGATTCTCCTGTCTCAGCCTCCCAAGTAGTTGAGAGTACAGACCTTTACCATGAGACCTAGCCAAATTGCTAAATTGGATATTTCTCTCTCTCTCTCTCTCTCTCTCTCTCTCTCTCTCTCTCTCAATTTATTTATTTATTTTTACTTTATGTGGATGGGTGTTTTGCCTGTACGTCTGTCTGTGCACATGTGTGCCTGGTGCCTGTGGACCCTAGAAGAGGATGTTGGATCCTCTGGAACGGGAGTTACAGAGAGTTGTTAGCTGCCATGTGGGTGCTGAGAATCAAAGCTGTGTCCTCTGGGAGAGCATCCAATGTTCTTAGCCTCGGAGCCATCTCTCCAGCTCCCTAAATTAAATTGTTACTTAAATTTTGAGGGGTTGATTTGCATATTTGTATATTCAAATCTGTATATTTTAAAGATATTCTGTCTTGTTTGTCACCTCTTTCTCTGGAGAGAGGTGTTTCACTCTGACTCAGTCTGACACATCACTTTTTTTTTTGAGGCAGTGTTTCATATGTCCCAGCCTAGCCTTGAACTTGCTACATAAGATGACTTTGAACTTCTAGTCTCTCTGCCTTGACCTCCCAAATTCTGGGATTATAGGCATATACTATTATGCCTGGTTTATAAGCTGGGAATTGAGCACAGGGCCTCTTGCATGCCAAATTAGCATTATACTAGCTGGGTTACGTCCTCATTGTCAGCAGTGTTATAAGGAAGGCAGGAGCTGAGAAATCTGAGTGTGTTGGTGAGCTTGGGGACAAGTCCCACCTGGCCCATTGTTTTACAGAGTCCCAGATCCCTCTTATCCATTCTGCACTCACAGATTCTCCAAGAGTTCCCCCTTCTGGCTCAAGGCAGTGCTTCTTGAAGACCACAATTAAAGTACAAATTAATTAATCCATGGGTGCTTCACTTAGAGAATATGAGAAAATAGAGGCCTTCCGCAGGCCTTTACTGAGGGCCTGCACTGTCCCAGACCCTTAGATGGACTTCAGAAATCTTAACACATGTTTACGGCATCATTTTTCACAGTAAAAGGTGCTAGCCACCTTTTACTAAATGTACGTGGTAGGTAAGGAATAAATGCATGCCAGTGAGGGTAGCACAAATGCAAGTGTTTTTAATGATGTTGAACTGTGCCCTGTGTTAGTTAATTGATGTGGTTAAGCATCCAACAAAAGCAAATTAGGGCTTAAGGAAGAGAGAGGGTCATAGGGTGGTCTGGGGAACACAGGTGCTGCTAGGGGAACCTGGAGGCTCATAAAGAGAGGCAAGCGGGGAGAAGCTCAGAGGACCCCGTTTGTCCCATGTCTCAGCCCTGTGCCCCAGCCTCCTGGGCCTGACAGAGCTGTCAGAAGCCGATAAAAACTACTACTGGATCCTAGGTCACTGTGCTACCTCTACGTGAGTGCTGCAAACTCTTCATCACCAGAGAAAAATGACAATAGAGCTCGTGGCTGCTGGGATTGGTTTAGAGGCATTTCACGGTTCCCACTTGTGGGGAGGCTGCATAGTCAACTTCCTATGAGCGAGCATGGGTACCATTCAGTTTGGTTTCTGACCTGCTCTTTTCTTCCCTTCCTCCCTTTCCTTTCTGGTACCTCCTCTTTCCTAGTCTTTTTCCTCCTTGGAAATCAAGACCCTCAGTCTCTGTGGAGGTCGTCTTCCTCTCTACCCAACCCTCACCATTCCTCAGAGCCAAGCCTCTTCCTGAACTTGAACCCAGGACCTCTATGGCCTCTCCTCAAGTCCCTCTTCAGCCCAAACATCTCTGCCAGCTAGCAGGGCTTTAAGACCTTTGCTTGTGCCATCTGCTTATGACCCAAGGGCTAGAGCGCACTAGAACATTAACTGAGAACCAAGTGGCCCTGAGCTGGGGACACAGATGCAAATGCCATTTCAAACCAGGTTCATTCATTCCCTGAAGGACAGTTGAAAGGTACCCAAGGCCCAGGGAGCGCTAAGCAAAGCGAGGAAGGGGGTTGGCTGCCCCGGGCTGTCTTCGTCTTGCAGATTCTTCAAGCATGAGCAGATGACTAATTGGTGCCAAGGATACAGGCTTGGATGTTGGAGTAGCAGGCTGTTTTGGGGGTTGTTACATTTGCACCCCCTCCTTCTGCATTGTTACTGTTTCTCCAGAAATGTTCCTCACAGAACTCTCGTGCTGAGGGCTGTTCCTTTCTCCCAAATACCTTATAACTCTCCCAAGAAACGTGTCTTCTTGTAGTTGGGTACACTGTGGCTTAAGAAGATATGGTTACTTGTTAAAGTATAGGCAGGAGGGAAGAGTCCGGACTTGAGATATCTTTAGTTCAAAAGCCCATCGGCTCAGCCAGTCCACAGCTTCCAGTTTAGACATCAAGTCCCTACCTGTCTCTCAACTTCTGAATGAGTATCTAGGAACAAGCCAGATCCCTGCAATTTTCATGTATTTGCCCTGACCTATCTTCTGTGCCTGTCCAGGAGCCACTCAGGTATCCAGCTCCCCAGGGGCGAGAGGGAAGTTTACTGAATATCAGCTTCCACTGTGTCACACAGCGGTCACATCCCTGTGACCCTGGCCACGAAGGGACCTAGGGAGGTCGTCATTGTCTTGGCAGTTGCCTTTCCAGCCACACTAATTCTCCCTACTTCCTGCCCCTCTGCCTCACCTTTCTTATTAGTCTCAGCCCTGTTCCTGAGGCCACTGCACCCTGGAGGTGACAGCTTGTGTTAGTGAGATGTGCAGCCCCCAGAGGAGCCTGGGCAAGCTTAGCTTTCCTGAGCTGCTCACACAAGCCCTGGGGTGTGGGAGCTCCTCCATCACCAAGTCCTTCCCCCAGCCTGGATTTGTTAGGTGACAGTTCAGGATACTCTGGAAGCCTGATTCAGTTTTCCTTGTGTACGAATTCCTGCTCCTCTACATTTAGTGCTTGTTGAAAAGCAGACAGAAGCAACTACATGTTTTTCTCAGATCTGCTGGTGGGAGGTAGTGTGGAAGGCTGTAGGAGGAAACTCCAGAATGGTCTAGGCAAGTCCAGTCTTCAAGTCTCCCCTGGATGGGGAAGGACCTACTCCTCGGAAGGAAGTCACCAGAGTTGTGGGGCCCTAGCCCTTGGTATTTAGAAGTCTCCCTGAGAAAAGTCAGAGGCTTATCAGGGAAACTGAGGTAAATGGTCAGTTATGTAAGTAGAAGTGCTAAGACCAGAAGTCTACAGACAATAGGAGGCTCAGGGATAGATCTGTTAATCTATCTATCCACCCATCTACCCACCCATCCATCCGTCATCCATCCATCCATCTATCCCTCCATCTATATACAACCATCTGGTCATCTACCCTTCTACCTACATACCCATCCATCCATCCATCCATCATCCATCCATCTATCATCTATCCATCATCTATACCTCCATCTATCGAACACCATCTGCCCATCTACTCATCTACCTTCTACCCATCCATCCACCCACCCACCCGTCCATCTGTCCATCCATCCATCCATCCATCCATCCATCCATCCATCCATCCATCCATCCATCCATCCATCCGTCCATCTATCCATCTACTCACCCATCCTTCTACTCATCTGTTTATCCATCCATATATTCATCCACCCACCCACTCATCCTCTCTTCTACCTACCCATCTTTTCATCCATCCACCCACCCACCCACCCTCCCACCCACTCACTTACCTACCCATTCATTTATTCAGTCATTCAGGAAGTGAGGGAGAGACTAGTGAGTCTGGAGAATAGGCACAGTAGACTGGCTGGCAACATGCCCCAAGGAAGTTTTAGAAATTCAGCTCCCTAGGTTCCACTGATGCCTATGGAATCAGAATCTCCATTTTAGCAAGATCCATAGGTAATTTACACCCCTTCAAGAATCTGAGAGCACAGGTGTCAAATTCTCTAAGTACAAACTTTGGACTGGAAGTCAGCAGTGAGCAAAGCTTGGCTCAGGTTTTCCTGACCCTCAGTTGCACTGGTAAAATGGATCAAGATTGTGTCTTCACTACCATGCTTGTGAATATCCATGCTTACAACATGCCTGGCAGATGTTCTTGTCCACTGATGAGCTTTGGACCTTTAGTTTACAGCATTGTCCCCAGTACCTGGGACATTGTCTGTACCCTGGGAGATGCTCAGCAAGTACTTCGTGAGTGAATGCTCGTCAGGTGGTTGTCAATCAAACTGGACATCCTGGAGGCTGCTTCCCAGAGCAAGTGCGGGTTTTTTTTTTCTGTATGGTGGCTGTTCCCTGGCGAAGGGTTGTCCAGACGCAGGACAAGAGAGCAGGGGCTGCTTTAGATATGGAATGAGAATATGCTCTCGTTAGACTATGTCCAGGAAGACTTGATTATTACAGAAGTGTTGGGCTGAAAGCCACTGTTACAGTGAAATACTAAGGTAGATGTTAGCCTCAGTAAGAATGAACTGATGGCTTTGAAAAGAGGAAGATCAGATTTTCACCCTAGAACGTTGATTTGAACCAATCGTCTGCCTCCTTTCCCTCTTGCTCCGGCCCTCTGCAGCCCCTCCCATCTGTCTCTGTTTCTGGTGTGTCTTGCTCCTGGCTCTTGTCCCTTCTGGACACAAGACTCCATCTTGATACTGTTCACATCTCGGGGGTGTTTCCCTGCCACCTCTACCATTGCTGAACTTCTTCATCTCTTGCAGCATGGAGAAGTAGACACACATGGACGTGTGTGTGTGTATGTGCACCTTGCCACTGAATGTAGGCAGCAGGGGGCTGGAGATTCTGTGCTCTGTGCTGCCCAGGACCTTCCCTCCCATCCATCCCTCCCATCCCTCCCATGCCCACCCTTGTGTGCCAGCCCCTCTGTTTCCTTTAGCCCAGCAGCATGCTTGATTTGAATCTTAAAACACACACTGACACCCTTCCCTGACTCTGCATCCGCTTCTGGCTCTCACCCTGTCTCTCTCCCTTCTATGCCTGCCTGCCTTCCTGTGAGAGCGGCTGCCAAGTCCTTTCTCAGTGCTTGTCATCTGGCTTTCACCCCCCCCTCAGCCCAGGGGAAGTGCTCTAGCCTAGGGCACCATGGGACTTCCTATTTACCAACTCCAGGCAGCTCTCTTGACTTCTGGACCATCACTAGTCTGGCGGCAGCAAAGCCTCTTGACCTTCCTACTGTCTTTCCGCCTGCCGCCCTGCTTTGGTCTGGAGAGCCTCCTCGCTCCTTCCCACTTAACTCTTTCTCAATGTTACCTACCCTTTGGCTGGCTCTGCTTTTATTCCCCATTTTGTTGGCTCTTGGGGCTTTCACTGCCTTGTGCGAATGCTGACTGTTGCTGTATTAAGTCTCTGGAGGGGATTGGTGACTGCTCACGGCTCTTTAGACCCACATAGCAACGAACAGTCTATGTTCAAAAGCCACAAGAGGAATCCTTCCTGTCTGTGCTCCCTTCTGTGCCTGCCTCCTGAGTCCCATAGCTTTACCACCCCACATTCATCTTTGCCCCACCTTAATGAATGGCCTTGGCAGCCATGCATCTTCCTGAGCCAGGAACCTAGAAGTCACCCTTGAGTTCCTCTCCCATCTACCCCTTTGCTAATGAAGCCTCTGGGGTTTTACCTTCCCAATAATCCTCCAGCCTGCACCTGTCTCTGTTTCTGCCATGGCCTGGAACTCACATTCCTTTTGTCCTGGACTGTGGGAGCCCATTGTCTTGCCCATGTCCCCACAGTACTCTTTTCCCTCCTGGCTCTCTTGACCTCTTTCAGTGAGTGGACTATGAATCAATAGGGCAACACCAGGGCTGGCTTTCCTCTCTGAGCTGGAGGAGTTGAGGCAAGATCAGAATTGAGGAGAAGTTGATGTCTCTGAGGAAGCAGCGAAGAGCAGAAAGCCGATGAAATAAAAATGGCTAAGAGTGGTCATGGAAGATGTCTGGGGGGGGGGGGCGAGCCACCGGCACCTGCAGTTCCAAATGTCAAGCAACAGGCAAACCGAGGAAATGAAGTGATTCATTTCCTGGTAGCTGGGTGCATGGAATACTCTCTAAACACAGGCCAGTGAGCCTCATGTTGGAGAACACAGTTCCCCCTGAGGCAGACAGGCCCTTGCCCGCCTTCCATTAGGAACTAAAACTGAAACATCTGTTGCGCCGGCTTAAAGATTGAGTCTCCAGCTCAAACCCAGCGTGTACTTCCTAGGTGGTCCTCAGCATGAACACAGGGACCTTGCCCCATTTCCCACATGCAGAAGAGCCCAGGGCGTTTGCTAGAGGAGAAAAGAGGGCAAATCGCCTTCCTAGCCCTCCATCACATGGAAAGAAGAAAGCAACTCCCTCTCCTCTTCTGTCACCTAGGCAGGGGTGAGAGGCCTAGCCACCTCTCCTGCCTCTGATAGGACCCAGCTGTGTCATGGCTTCCGATGTTGAGTGCTCTCTCCCGCCCCCTGCCCAGCACTGGAGGTCCAGTGATCCCCAGGAGTCCGTCTCCTCCCCCTCCTCATCACTGGGCTCACATGCCGCTTTTTACAGGGACTGGTGATCCAAACTTAGGTACTCACACTTGCATGGCGAACACTTGACTCACTTAGCTGGCTCCTCGTCGCAGGCTGCATTTCTTAGGAGATACACGGATTCTCTTCCCAGCCCCATGGCTGTGTTTTCAGGTCTTCTGGCCCATGTCAGCTCTATCCCTCAATCCCAGCCACCTTGCAGCAGTGGTGTGGGACAAGGTTCAGCAGAGTCCTCAAAGGCCCCTAGTTCACTAAGGCTGTGCGGGGGCAAAACTGCATCCAGGCGAGGAGTGAGGCCTTTCTTGCCCTCCTTGTGTGTTAAGTCTGATACTAAACTCTTCCCTTTCTTAACTTCAGTGCTTCTGTTCCTGAACCCAAGAAAAGCGCTTTTCTTGGGCTCTCATTCCTTTGGCTTAAGATTGAAGCTACCCCGTTCATTCTCCCAAATGTACCTCATTTCAGTCCCCTCTTTCAAAGCCACAGGCAGTCTTGCCAAAGGGGTGAAAGTTTGTCGTGCAGTCAAGCAGAGGGGCTGGGGCCATAGCATCCTTTAACTGTCAAACCTCTGGCCTCTTCAGTGGGCCATAACTCAGACCCATAGACAAAGAGCTGTGACCTCACTGATTGAGAACTGGTCCAGCCTGAAGCAGATATTTGACCCTTATTTGGCCTGTGCATCCGGATCATGGGTAGATGCACTTTCTGTTAGGCGCTTTGAACTATTGAAGATAGCTCCCAAACTCTCATTATTGCCTTTAAAGACCTGTAGGGGTCTGGGAACCCCAGGCGGGGAACACAGATATTGTCTCATTCCTCCACTATATCCTCCTCCTTCAACATGCCTCTATTTCCCTCTTCAGTTTGGAACCAAGAGAGTGGAAAACACAATAGGAGTCAAACGGAGAGATTAAAATACTGGCTTTCTAGCTGGTCAAGCACACTGGAGAATGTAGCCTTTGATATGTAACCAAATTAGCTTTTTAATACACTATTCTTGAATCAGAAGGACTTAGGTACCCATTGTTCTATAGAGGTGATGACCTCAGGCTCCCTCACAGGGCCAGCCTGACCAACAAGGGTCAAGAGTGGAGGCAGGCTGCATATTAGCTCAGTGAGCCAAATTCTCTCCCCTAAATCCTCCTGTTTCAGTCTGGGGAGAGATAGATGCCAGAGACAGACCAGAAGGAGGCGTATGCCATCGGTACTTTGCCTGCCTGCAGGGCCTTTGGAGTAGGACTCTCCCCTGCCCTTCCCAGACAGCTCTCTCGCCTATCTTTGCAGGTGGAGCTGGTCCCTCACTGGTCAGTACCACTGGCAACTGAGCCGGGCTGAGGCAGCTAAGTCCTGTTTCACCTGCTAGGGAGGAAAGCAGGGTCCCCACTCACCTTGGGCTCTGCTGTAGATGCCACTGGCATGGAGGCTCCTGGAAGGAGAGGCCTTATCCAGACTGAGAGGAGGCGTTGATCACCCGGCTCACTAATCTATGTGACATGTTTGAGTAAGAAAAGAAATTGACCGTCTTACTTTGTCTCTTCCTTGTCCCTGGGAAGAGTGGGTGGGGGAAGAAGGTGCTTCAACAGGTGAATGCGGGGGTGGTTCTGGGGCTACCATTTAACACATGAGGGTACTGGATGGAGCCAGGCTTCATTTGCCTTGGTTAACAACTTTGTGTCTGACTAGGGCTGGAACCGTCCGGTTTGCTCTGTAGGTGAAGGGACAAAATGGAAGGGGAGCTGACTGGGAAGGACAAAGGAAGTTTACAGCAGGAAACCTAGCACCCCAGGATCTTGTTCTGCTTTCCTGTATCCGCCCGCCCTCCCTCCTGCTCTCCCTCCCTCCCTCCCCCATCTGTCCCTCCCTCCCCTCTTTGTCCCTCCCT